>PVKS010002136.1:0-123877 GCA_004027875.1 Aplodontia rufa
GATTCATTTGTTTTAAAGGTGCAGTTTAATGAGGATTGACATGTGTATCCATTCATGGAACCACATGGTATAGGACATTTCTATCCCCCCAATATTGTTCCCTCATGACCCTTTCTAGTCAGTCCTCCTCCCTAACTCCCAAATCCTGGAAACCTGCATTGCTTCCTAAAGCTAGTGTTTTACCTTTTCTAGAATTCACAAAAATGAAATCACAGAAAGTAATTTTTGTGTCTCTGATTCCTTTCCCTTCACATAATGTGTTTGGAAGTTGGGTCGGTTTGGATCAGGAATTTGTTCTTTCTATTGCCCAGTGGTCTTCCCTTGTATGGATGTTCCACTGTTCACCCACTCCCCAGCTTTGGAAATCTGAGTTATTTTCAGGTTTTAGTTGATTAAGAATAAAACGGTTCTGCTTATTTGCATCCAAGTGCCTATGTGGATGCGTGTATTCATTTATCTTGGGTAAACACCTTGGAGTGGAATTGTTTCATTCTGTTTGATCAAGGGACAATTAAACTGAGTATTTGTTTATGGATATTCTGAAACACACAGTCTGGGAAACTCGTCTCACACGTTGGTCCTGTCGGCCATCTAGGCTGTCACCCTGCTGCCCTCACTAGGAACTAAGTTGAGGTCTCTGGGCCAGGCCCTGGCTAGGTTGACATTTGGGAAGGCTAGTGGGGTGACCCTGGGTGTGCCAGGCAGAGCTCAGCCAGGGAGGCACTCAAGAGCTGGGCAGTCAGCTGAGGATGCCCCCCTGGTTAGAGCAGGTGACCACTTTGGTTGGGGGGAAACTTCTCTCATAGTGGAACCTCAGGTCCTAACCTTCTGGGTCCTCTCTGCCACTCCCCATCCCCAAAGTGGAGAAGCAGTGACTGTGGTCTGTAGGCCAGCACCACATCCCCTTCTCCTTGGGTCCCTGTAAAGCTTTTCACGAGTGCCATCATTCTCACCAGCAGATGGTGGAGGAGCGAGGCTAATTGAGGACTCCTGCAGCATATAAAACAAAAACCAGCCAAAGGAACCCTCAAGGTAAATGATATCATTATCAGGCAAGGCAAGGACACAGCATCTGTCCCTGCTGTGGCTGGGGCAAGCGCTAGGATGCCAGGAGGCTGCTATTCCCTGGACTCTGCGGGACAGCAGCGCTCACCCAGGAGCCAGGGGATCCTGGAGTTCAGCCAAGGCCCTGCTGATCTCACCTGTCGGGGAGGATTGTTCTTGAGGGCTGGAGGAGGTCTAGAGTTTAGATCTTTAATGAACATCTTGATTCTCTTTTGGGTGGGGCTGGACTGCCTTAATTTTCCAAATTTGAGGATCAATTAAGGTTAGAAAAGATGCCTTGTGCATCCCACCTTATGCTGTCTGATAGGATGCAGTGCCTGGAAACAGGCTGGGATAAGCTTCTCTGGGCGGCCAGCTTATCTAAGCAGGGTGAGGCTGCAGGGGGAGTATGTCTGTTGTAGCCCAAACAGAAATTTTAAAAACTTTCTTCCTGCCCTGTAGCTCCCCTTGACTCTCGAGCCTCACTGGCATCTGGAAGAACAGGGAAGAGACAGCTCTTTTCTGAACCACATCCACAGACATTGAGTGATTCTGAAACTAAATGTAAACTACTGTATGGAAACTCAGAGCAAGGTCTAGCCTCTGTGGATGGGGTGAAGATCCAAGCGAAAGGAAAACTTGAGGATCTTGGGTTGAGAGAAAGAAGAGCGAGTTTCTTTTCTTTTCTTGTTGGTGTTCCAAGTACAATGGCTCCAAAAATTTCAGCAGCCTACCAGTTACTTCATATGTTCCTTTGCCCACTCATTCATGCATCTATCCAATCATGAATATGTATCAGGTGCCTACGAATAGTGAACCAGATAAAATTAGTCCCTGCTCCTGTAGAGCTTATCATGGTAATGGAGATCAAACAAAAACTGAATACAAAAATACGAGATGTAGTGTTATAAAGGGAATTAAAATAGGAGGAAGTCATAGTAGCTCTGTGGTTTCTCTGACTTGGCTACAGCGGTGAGAAAAGATCTCTCTGAAAAGCCAAGCAATGAAAGTAGAGAAGGAGACAACCAGGAGAAGATAGGGGAAGGAGCTGGATGCAGAGGAAAGCACCAGCACCCAGGATCTGGGTGGCATTAGGAATGAAAGCCAGGCAGCGCTGGAGAGGTGAGGTGAGGGGTAGGAGGAGGGTTTAGAGATATGTGGTGAAGTAAGCAGGGGTCAGATGGTAAAGGGTTTGGGAAACTAGGATGAGGATTATTATACTTTGTTCTAAGTGCAACAGGAAACCATTGAATGGTTTTTAAGGAGAGAAACATGGTTTGGCCTGTTTTTGAGAGATCTCTCTACTGCAGAATGAAGAAGGCTTGGGAGGCAAGAGTAGAAGCAGGATGCCTGGTGAGGACCACCTGCAGTGAGGGCCACCTGCAGTGAGGTCCACCTGGTGAGGTCCATGATGGTGGAGAAGCTGAATGGTACCTGGGGATTTTAACTCCTGGGGTAGACAGTTTGGCATAGGAGATGAAGGAGGTCTTGATGTTTAAAGCAATGTTTTTCCAACATTCTTTCCTGCCCTAGTGGGAAAATTAATAGTGTATCAATTCAGACTCAATTTCCAGCAGGGGTTCCCTGGAAGGAGTAGCAACACACTATTACTGGAGGAATGTGGGGGACGTGCGATTCTCCAGCACCATGCCCACTGCCATGTGAGTCTATGGTGTGATTATTACACAAATTCTAACTCTGAATGAGACCTAGGATAGATGCTCAAGCAATGGGAAACATTTGTACATAAAGCTTGCTTTAACATACTGAAGGTTTCTTTTTTGCTATTTTGACCTCCAAAGACAGTTTGATATCATGTTTGAACAGTCATTTTTTTTTTTTTTTAGAGAGAGGGACAGTGAGAGAGAGAGAGAGAGAAAGAATCAATTTCATTTAGTTTTTCGTGTGGCCTTTAATGTTCCGAGACTTTGTTGTGCACGTGGTGCTGGGATTTGAACTCACATACTCGTGCATACCAGGCAGGCACTGTAACCGCTGAGCCACCATTCCAGCCCGAAAAGTCATTTTTATTAGAATAATAAAGACATTTATTATTCATCAAAAATTATTTCATAAAGCACTATACTAAGTAAATTTAATTCTTCACTCAACTACTATCTGATGCATCTAAAAATTTCCATTCATTTTGTTTTACATTTCCATTTTTATTATAAGAAATTCTGTCCCATATATTTTATAATAAATATTTAATTCATCACTCAGACTTTACTTTTAAAATGTATTTATTTTTAGTTAACAAGTGAAAATTGTACATATTTATCATTTATAACATGACGTTCTGAAATATATATACATTGTAGGATATCTAAATCAAGATTATAATATATGTATTACCTCATATACTTTTCTGTGATGAGAATTTTAAAAATCTACCCTTTGGACATTTTTTGAGAATACAGTATGATGTTATTAAGCATAGTCACAATGATGCATGATAGATCTCTTGAACTTGTTACCCCTATCAAATTGAATATCGTACCCTTGATGGCTTCCCAAGCTGGCCCCTTTCCCAGCCCCTGGCAACTATCATTCCAACCTCTGCTTTTATGCATCCCAGCTTTTTTGATTCCACACGTAAGTGCGTTCAGGTGGTATTTGTCTTTCTGTGCTTGGCTTATTTCATTTAACACAATGTCCTCTAGATACATACAAGTTGCTACCTGACACAGAATTTCCTCCTCTTGAAATATTGCACAGGGTTCCACTGTGTAAATGCACCACATTTTCTTTATCCATTCCTCTGTTGATGGACACTTAGGTTGATTTCATTTCTTGGTTATTTTAAAGAATGTTGCAGATGTCTCGTGCTGACTCCATTGCCTCTGGATGTATACCCAGAAGTGGGGTCCTGGATCATGTGGTAGCTCTAGTTTTCATTTTTTAAGAAGCTGCTGTACTTTTTTTCTGTAATGGTTGTACTGATTCACATTTCCACCAATAGTGTGCAAATGATTCCTTTTCTCCACATCCTTTGCAACATTTGTTATCATTTGTCTTTTTAGTAAAAAAAACCTCTAACTGGAGTGAGGAAATAATTGATTAGTGGATTTAATTTGCCTTTTTCTGATGATTGGTTTTCTTGAGCATTTTAAAAATTTAAGTCAAATTTGTTTTTTAAACGTTGAGCATTTTCCCTATATCTGTTGGCCATTTGTATATCTTCTGAGAAATATCTATTCAGACCCTTCCTCCTTTCCTCCCTTCTTCCCTCTCTCTTTCCTCCCTCCCTCTCTCCCTCCCTCCTTCCCTCCCTCCCTCTCTCTTTCTTTCTTATTGCCAGGGTTGGCCTCAAACTTGCAATCCCCATGCCTCAGCCTTCTGAGTAGCTGGGATCACAGGTGCGTGTCCTTGTGCCTGGCTCTTTTGTCCATTTCTCAGCTGGGTCATTTGTTGTCTCAATATTGAATAGTTTGGGTTCCATGTACATTTTGGATATTTGCTCTTTATCAGATGTATGCAAATATTTCCTCCCATTCTGTAGGTCATCTCCTTACTCTATCGGTTATTTCCTTTGATGGTAAAAACTTTTTGGGTAGTTGTAATCCCACTTGTCAGTTTTTGCTTTTGTTGCCTATGCTTTGGGAATTACACCCAAAAAATTATTGCCCAGACCAATGTTAGAGCACTTTCCTCCTATGTTTTCTTCTGATGGTTTCAGGTCTTATAGTTAAATGTTTACTCAATTCTAAATTGATTTTTGTATATGGTGTGAGATAAGGGTTAAATTTCATTCTTTTGCATGTGAATACCCAGTTTCTCAGCTCTCCTTTCCCATTGTATGTTCCTAATGCTTGTTGATAATCAATGGACTATAAAATGTATGCATTTATTTCTGGGTTCCTCTTCCATACCATCAGTCTATATGTCTTCATGTCAGTACCATGGATTTTGGTTCCTGTAACTTCATTGCATATTTTTAAATCACATACTGTGATGCCTCTAGATTTCTTTTTTGATTCTAAGTTTATTTATTGTGCTCAAGATTGCTTTTGCTATTCAAGGTTCCATAAACATTTTATGATTATTTTGTTCTATTTTCTGAGAAAAATGTCATTGGAATTTTGACAGGGATTACTTCAAATCTGTACTCAGCTTTGGGTAGTATGGACATTTTAACAATGTTAGTTCTTCCAATCTGTGAACATGGAATAACTTTTCATTTATCTGTAGCTTCAATTTTTTTCATCAATGTGTTATAGTTTTCACTATGCAAATCTTTCATCTCCTTGGTTAAAATAATTTTTAAGTATTTTTGTAGCTATAATAAGTGGGATTGTTTTCTTGTTTTTTTAAATAGTTCATTATTAGTGTACAGAAATACTACTGATTTTTGTATGTTCATTTTGTATACTGAATTTTTACTGAATGTATTATTTCTAGCAGTATTTTGGGGAGCTTTTAGGGTTATCCATATATATAGGGATCATGTTATCTGAAAACAAGGACAATTTAATTTCTTCTTTTTCCAATTTGGGTGACTGTTATTTCTTTCTCTTGCCTAATTGCTATGGCTAGGACTTCTACTATTGTGTTCAATAGAAGTAGTGAAAGTAGGCATTGTTATCTTATTCCATTGTAGAGGGAAGGCTTTTAACTTTTAGCCATTGAGTATGATATGAGCTGTGGGTTTGTCATATATATGGTCTTTATTGTATTGAGAAAGGATGTTGAATTTTGTCAGGTTTTTTTTTTTTGCATCTATTGAAATGACCATATGATTTTTGTGCTTCATTTTGTTAATATGGTGTATCACATTTATAGATTTGCATATGTTGAACCATCTTTAAATCACCCTTCCATCATGGTGAATGATCTTTCTAATGTGCCATTTAATTTAGCTTGATAGTTTTTTTCCATAGAATTTTTGCATCTACATTTATCAGAGATATTGGCCTAGAATTTTCTTTTCTTGTATTCTTTTTCTGGGTTTTGTATCAGAGTGATGCTAGTCTTATGAGTTTGGAAGTAGTCCCTTTTTCCCAATTTTTTTCTGCAAGAATCTGAGAAGGATTGGTATTAGTTTTTCTTTAAGCATGTGGCAAGAATTCAGCAGTCTTTCTTCAGTTTTGCTCTGATTTGGACAATTTAGATAATTTCAAATTTTGGCTTTTGCCATGACTGTTTTGCAAGTCAACATTTTTCAAAGAGATATGATTCTGTAGTCAAATTTTAATTATAATGAAATTTATTATGTGCAGTTTTAGCTGTTGTTGTCAATTTTGCTTTTTATTCTGTGTTTTCTATCAGTAATATTCATTATAAATTGAATAAGAATTGATGGTTGTTTTATAGTCTAGCTAGCTTATGAGGATGGAAGGAGGTATTGTCTCAGAGATATTGGAATTAGTCTCGTGTGAGCAGTGTAGACTGATGTTACATACCTGGGCTCCAATGTTAGAGTGATTGGCCAATTCCTGGCTTCACCATCTTTAAGCTTGGCATCCTTGGGCCTCAGCTTCCTTATTTTAAAATAAGCATATCAGCAGTGACCAACTCAGAGGGTAGATGCCCTGTGACATATGAACCGGTGAATGTAAAGCAAGCACCTGTCACTGTGCATTAATGAGGGAACCTAATTCATTATCTTGATGAATCCAGGATCTGGCTACCTCTTAGGAAGTCAGCATCCTCTGTGCAGTCTTTTTCTCCATTTTATTGTCTTCTTCCATCTCCCCCTCTTGGATTTTTACTCATGCTAAGTGTGATCCACAACCTGCAATAGACTCAATTTGGAAAGTTGTTAAAATGAAGATTTATGCTCCTAGTGTCTTGGGTTAGAGCCCCTGAATCTGCATTTTAATACATTCCAAGGTGTTCTGATGCACACTGAAGTACAGAGTGACTTAGCCCTTGTGCCAAGGCTTCTAAGGCTGCGTAGTGGTCTACTGTATCTGCTAGGCCAGGTGTTCAACATCCAGACAAACCCAGGCTGCCCACTCCTAAGATCCTTTAGTTAGTGTTTTAGTCAGCTTTTTTATTGCTGTGACTAAAAGACCTGACAAGAGCAACTGCAGAAGGAAAACTTTATTTGGGGGTTCACAGTTTCAGAGGTCTTAGTCCATAGAAGGCTGGCTGGCTCCATTCCTTGGGGCTTGAGGTGAGGCAGGAAATCACTACTGAAGAATGTGGTGGAGGGAAGCAGGTCAGGGTGTCACATCAGGAAGCAGAGAGAAAAATTGCATGCCGCGCACAAAATACATACCCAAAGGTACACTCCCAATGACCCACCTTCTCCAGCCGCACCCCACCTGCCTTCCCTAGCGTGTTAATCCTTGTCTTGGGATTAACTCACTGATGGGTTAAGGCTCTCAACACCCAATCACTTCACCTCAGCCTTCCTGCATTGCCTCACACAAGCTTTGGGGGACACCTTTCATTCAAACTGTAACAATTAGTGAGCATCCACAGAGGGTCAGGAGAACTTGACCATCTTTCTGAGGTTCCTAGAGCCTGAAAGTCACGATCTGTGATAGACTAATAGGCTTGATCCTACCCTTAATTTTGATCGATGCCAAAAAGAAACAATTCTATAAAATTTCATCATGACTAATGAGTACTTTGGTTTCATGTCTATAAGAAGGCTCCCAATGGTGGAAAAGCAAATCAATGAAGTTGTGCCCAATATGAGTTGGTCTGAGTTTCACCCTTTCCAGGCTCTATTTGTGTGCAGTAAAAATTCACAATGCCCATACAGGCTAGTTTCTGGTCCTATGACTCACTGAAGAAAGCATGGATTGTATAGATGGGAAAGGTTACAGGCAAATACTTGGGAAGGGGCTCACAGTGTTTCCTTGCTCTTAACTTTCCCAGAATACAGGTGACAGCTGGAGCTGACATTCAGCTTAGAATCAGGTAGCTTTCACAACGAAGCACTCTTGCATTAATTGGTAAATAGCTGCAGTCTTAATGACTTCCCCAGAATAACCCAGAAACTAATTAGTTAACACCCAAATGAGCAGGAGGCCTGGAAAAGCTCAGAAGGGTAAGTGTTGGAGGTAGTTTGGGGAGACTCTGATAGAGCTTGCTCCAGCCCTCCAGCTGGTGTTTGTGCTGTTTGGTGGTTTGTTAAATACTTTGAATATCACCCTGGGGAACCATTTAAGAATCTACCTCAGTAGAATGCTCCGGACAGTCATTACCCATTGATCAAAGTTGGTACTTTAGATAAAGCCTATTTATCATCCCTGGATTAAAGTCTTACCTCCCTCAGAGGTATTTGGCTTAAACAATATACTCTGGAGGTTAAAGAACCCCAAAGCTCCAAGGATGTTCTGATGCTGCCACTTCAATACATCCTTGGACAGAATTGGGGGTTGGAGAAACGGATTCTCTGACCCACACAGGCTCTGGTATTTGACCATGAGGTAGGGCAATTGGGACAGGCAATAAAATATACCTCATCCCCCCCACACTGTCCCTGAGGCTTCTAGAAGAATAGAAGCAGCCTGGCCAGGCCTCTTTCCACCTCACACCCTCTAGTGCAGAAGGTGGAGACCTTGATGGTTTCTCTGACACCTCCCATCATTTCTGTAGAAATCAAGGGACTCATGCTTCCCTTAGAAGTCAGAAAAACTTTAGCATCAAAAGAGCCTGACTTGTGTTCTTACAAATAGTAACTTGATTTTGCCATGATGATATTTGTCCCTTTTAAGTAAGTTGCAAAGTGTTCCCTGATTTCGAAACAAATATGGTCATAATATCAATGGTGAGACCTGGATAAAAGTAGAACCGCAGTAAAGAAGAAGGGCTTTGAGAGTGGTGGAGCACAGAGAGGAGGCAGCTGGATGACGTCCTTGGAATGAACAACTATATATGAATTGGACTGCCCAGAGGAAAGAACACGGTCACCTCCCCAGGGCTGTTGGCATGGGCAGAATGGCATGGGCATGAATAATTTCTCTCAAGGATCCCTTTTTTGCAGTGAAGGACATTTAGCATTGCTCAACTCTTGTTTTTTCCCATGAGATAACGAGGTCCAGAGGAGTTAACTGATTTGTCCAAGATCATACAGCTTGTCTAAGATCATACAGCTAGCCCAAGGCACACTCATACTCAGTAAGTAGGGTCCAGAGGGCATGACCTACTCACCTTAGACAGTGTGCAAATGTAATTTATTCACTTCCTGATAATTCAGAGTGATCATTGGGAAGGCTAATTCATATAGCATTGTAACAGAGGGTTGGTTGAAGGCATAGGTGTATTTGCTCCTACATGAAGTGGCCCCATTTAGTGCTGTTTGGGAGGTCTTGGTACCTCTTAGGCTATCTTCATCTTCATCAATTGCTTATTGTGTCTGCCTCAAACAAATCTTCCAACATCTACTTCTTCATGCTGTTAACTGTGAAAGCAATATTAGTGATTTAACTTTGCACAGCAGTTTTTTCCAACTCCACTGTTGGAAATCTCAGCAATGTGGTCTTGTATGCCCTCCTGAGGAGTTGCCCGTTTCACCTTCCTATTCTCTGGGCCTTTCCTAAGGCAATGCATTGCTTTAGAAACAAGCCACCTAACATCATGGGAAGAGCAGGGTCCAGGTCCTGTACTTCACATGTGGCTGTGGACAAGGTCCTCAGCCTGTCTGAGCCTGACTTTCACGGGGAGTGTGAGGCTCAAACACCTGCACAGAGCTGTCTCTTGACAAGCTAGCTTCTTCCCTTCCTTTGGAGCCCTGCTCCACCTGCAACCTTGTATTAGAGCTGCTCAGGGTTATGTTTATGTTCTTGGGTGGGATTCTGGGGTCAGTGAGTGCGTCTCGCTGTCCTGCATCTGTGTCAAGCAGAAGCTTGCTGGGCCTCTCCATTGGTGGACACCAGTGTAAACTGATCTGTGATGGCCTGAGGCAGCTATGAAAAGGCCCCAATTGCTCCTACAAGCTCAGGGGCACAGGCTCTAGGAGGGCTTCCTCCCTTCTTCTGTGTCCTGGGAGGTGTAGTCGCTAGAGCTCTGTCCTCTGGAGGTGTGGGACATCGCTATAAGTGACTCCTTATAGCAATGGTGGGAATTAGATTGGGGGACCAACTTCAAATATCATGCAAAATGAGCCAGCCTGCTCCATTCTGTGGGCACAACGAGGGTAGCAAAAATCCCCAAGGTGGCATCTCCTCCCTCAGAAACCACAATTTTGAGTGTCTTTCAGTATTTCTCAGCATTTAGCAGTCTTCTGATTCCTTTGCTGCAGGGTCTAGTCATCAGATCAAGGGACTTGCTCCTTCTTTATACAATTCACTGAGTGGCTGTAGAGGAGGCTGGTGAAGAGAGAAGAAAGAGGTGGAGAAGCCTTGAGAGTGAATGGAGATGAGGTAATGAGACCAGGCGGCTTCAGAGAGGACAAAGGATAGAAGCCTGGCTATGCACCCAGCACCAGGGTCCCTCAAGGTTCTGCTCTTCCTGAAGACAATCTCCTTCCTTCTTGAGTCATTTTGAGTGTGCCTTGGTGTCTTTCAACAAATAAGCCCCAACTGATTCCTTCTTTAAATCTACTGAGGTCACATTTCCTTTACTATCTTCCTCAGAATGGAAAGAATAGGGCAGGACAGGTAAGAGGTGCTGGGGTCAGGGCAGCTCTTGGTTTAATGAATTGTGAACTTGGGCAGCACAGCCTGGGTACAGGGAGGGTGTTTGCCCCTAGAAATGTCAGCGATTGCTGAAATCTTTCAATCAGGAAGGCATATCCTCTGTTCCTCCATGGTGTGTGTGTGTGTGTATGTTCATGAATCTGATTCTCTAAA
Source organism: Aplodontia rufa (assembly GCA_004027875.1). Lineage (NCBI taxonomy): Eukaryota > Metazoa > Chordata > Mammalia > Rodentia > Aplodontiidae > Aplodontia > Aplodontia rufa. The sequence continues at coordinate 10,794 of PVKS010002136.1, forward strand.
TATGTAGCAAACCCCATATATGGCATGTTCTGCAGTGGTTTTGAAAACCCACAAAAGAATTCATTTGAATCCAATATTCTCAGATTGCCCTGTTCACTTAGTAATTAGAATATATTATCCTCATAGATTCTCGAGTCCTCTCTGAACCTATCCAGCCCACTGCTAGTGAGACATTTGGGTGAAGTTGCAAATGCATTTGCTATATCTTTCTACCTATTTGCAGAAGGTTTCATGGGGCTTGTAAATATGAACTGGTTTTCTTTTCCATATGCACATCAGCCTTATTTTTGTCGAAAGTGGACTTTATGAACCTGCACGAATTAGAATAAACACTGAACCCAGCAGTCAGTTCTATATTTAGTTCCTAAAAAGCTAGCCTGTGTGCATGTGTGTGCATGCATGCACGTGTGCACATGCACCCAGAATATTAAGAAAAAAATGAGATGTGAGTGCTGCCAGGTTGTGTGAAGTTCATTGATCCAAACATGAGGCCCAGGTGGAAACAGAGATAATGGTGTAAGGATCTCTGTCTCTCCTCAAAGTCACTGTTTCTTTATGGGTGAAGTGGGGGGAAATAGAACTTCCATCTCAGGATGGTTGTGCAGAACAAGAGAGGCAGGGAATATAAAAGGCCCTGGCATGGTTCCCCTGCCCAGCTGAATAGACACCTAGTACTTATGAATCTCAGCCCTGACTGGACCTCAAGGTTCTTGACAACTGAGGTATCCCTGATAGTTTCTAGAAAGTCCTGGGTCAAATAAATAATGATGTGATAAGTACTTATTATATTTGATGAAATTCTACAGGAGTCTAAATTTTATCAGAGTCTCAGAGAAAAATTCCCACCCAAACAATGCTGTCTTGAGTCATCCTAAGTAACAGAGCAGAAATAGCAAATTAGTGATGGAGAACAGGGACTTTAAAACCAACAACTTGGGTTTGTGTTTCAGCTCAGGGACTTTAAGAGCTATGTGACCTTGGACATTTCATTTAATCTCTCTGTGTGTAGCCCTAGGGATAGTGTATGTATGTGAAATGCTTAGAACTATTAAAACTGTGCCGGGTACACAATATTTGTATTTATTTCACCATTTTCAAAATCATTGTCCTTTGTTTGAAAGAGTGGACTTTGGTGGCAGAAAGACCTAGATCTGAGTCTTGGCTCTGACCCTTGCCACCAGCTTTGTGACTTTGGACAACTATTCACTTTTTCTGCTATTTAAGGATGCCTCTTCCCTCCAGGGGTTATTATGTGGATCAAATGAAATGATATACGCAAAACGTTTTTCGTTTGTGGCTGTCACAGAGAGAGAACTTGGTCAATACTATCTATTTTATTATCCTGAGAATAACGCTCATTCATTGACTCCTTGTGAAGCCTGTACCATGCGTGGGCCTGGTACTGGAATGAAGCTTCTTCCTCTAATGAGGAAGCATGCACATCTTTTCTGTTTGGGAGGAATATTTATTTCTATCCTGGTCAGAGTGCTGTGATATTGTACAAAAAAATCAGGAGAAGAAATTAAAGTGGGGTGACTTGAACCCTTAAAAGAAACTTGGTTGCAGAGTCAGAGGTCTCATGAAGAGGTCCCAGGTATGCAATTACTGGGTAGCTGATGGGTAAGTGGCCATGTGTGCTGGTAGCGTGGCCACCCGTCCTAGCCTTTGCCTGCCATCCTGGTGCTATTAACTATACTCCCTTTCACTTTAAAATGGTCCTGGGCTAGATGTGAAATTATATGGTTCCTAATTACTTGACCTACTTAGGAAAAACACTCCTGCCTAGCTCAAGTGTAGCTGAAAGTACCATTTGGCCATGGGTAGCATTTGGGAAGGGGGCCTGGCATCCTGTTGGATAGAAAAGCTGAAGGGCATTCTGGTCTTGCCAGAGTAGTCACAGGAGGGATGGCTGCGGAGAGAAGAGTTCCCTCTCCTGGAAAAGGTGTAGGTGTTTATTTTTTTTTTCTTTTTCCAGATCAGCACACATTCTGGGAACTTTGTCATTTTCATAGGTTCTGAAAGCAAGCAGCCGGCTGCTTGTTAGAGGGAGAGCAATGCAGGGATGCAGAGATGCCAAATTAAAATGACAACAAAACTCGTGTAAAACAAATAAGCAAGCAGTCCCCAAGAAAAAGCTTCTGGCCTTAATTTCAGTTCTGTTCTACGGTGGGGGTTTGCAGTTGTTGGGAGAGAGGACAGTGATTGATGGAGAAGTGTGCGACTGGTCCTGTGTCCTCAACCCCTGGTTCCAGTGTGGTTATAATTTTACAACAGCCCACCGGGCGGGAGCATGGTACCATCAGGAGGAGGTATTGGCTGAGTATATTTCAGCTCACACATGAAAAATCATTAAGTAGGCAGAGCTACATAGAGATTCCCCAGGAACTCTATAATCCCGTGTTAATTTTATAAATGGGTATATATGCGTGTATTTTTAAAATAACAAGATGAATCACAGCAAAGTTTGCAAGTGATTCTCGCACATCAGGCTTCATTTTGCATGCATTATGTGTATGAAGTCCTTTCGTCTTTAGAACAGCCCTCTGAGAAGGGGATAGTCATTATCCCCAGTTCCCAGATGTCAATACTGAAGCACAGAAATGGACATCACTTGCCCAAGGTCACACGGCTGGCCAGCGGTAGTGATTCTGCCTCTGAACTCAGGCACCAGCATCTCAGCTCTTCACTAAACTCTATGTGTCTTCTTGACTAAGTCAGCTTGGATACAGAAACAGAAATACAGAAGGTTAAGGAACTTGCTGAAGCCGCAAGGCTGAGAAGTGAGACAGCCAGGACTCAAACTCCGCTCCGTTGAGCTTCAGGGCTTGTACTCTTAGTAGATATTGATTTTCCCCCTTATCTCATTGAGTTCCTCAAAGGATTATCAGGAAGATCCAGTGAGACAAGGTCTGTGGCTGTGCTTCGCCAACTGTGAATCGCTGTGCAAGTTGCTGTTTGTAAACTTGATCTGAGGACTGGTGCAGAAACAGGGAGAAACTCACCTGTCTTCAGAGGGGAAGAATAGAGATCCATGCGCTCGTTGGCAGCGAGGAGGTTAAAAACGTAGAGATGTGAGATTTGAGATGCAAGGGAAATCAGGTGGGGTCTTAAAACCAGAGTGCAAGAGAACATTTCTCTTTTAGTGCTCAACGTGTTCAGAGATAAAGGCAACAGGCTCAGCTCAATGTTATCTGTGATCATGAATTAGAGAACACAATGCTAATCAAACAGCAGCAGCAGCAGCATGGAGAAAACCCCAAATAATAAAACAGCAGCGCCATCAAAAACAGCAGCAGCAGCTGCCTTTCAGGCAAAGACACCGCCTCCGTCTTTCACCAAACTTTGCTTTCTTTGAGCTGCTTCTAAATATTTCCCCAGGTTGTGCCTCTTTACAGACACCTCTGCAGTGGGGTCCGGATTTGCATCACCATATGGAAATCTTCGTCTCAAGCTCCCTGGCCCCTCCAGGCTGTAATTAGCCGCAGAATCATACTTACTGTTGATCTGAAAGTGGAACGCAGAATGACAGCTCCTTTCCCCCCAGTCTAGCCCACCCCACTTTCCCCAAAATACCAGCATCTGCCAAAGGCCTGGCTGTTTTCCAGGGGGCAAAAGATGCCTGTCTGTCTTCTCAAGCCGACTTCTTGTGCATTCCTTTCATCTACTCAGGATCTGATTTAAATATGAATTCACAGAACACAAATATCCAGCACTCGAAAGAACTGTAACTTTGTTATGTTTGGTCCAACGGCAATTGTCGTATCCTTCTTCTCTTTTGGTGATGTCCTGTCAAAAGAGACTAAATGACAATGTTTGGAGTGATATCAACATTCATCGTGGGAAAGTGATTTATTTTTAATCCACAATGCTGTACTGTCCCTTAGTTAGTTGTGAATATGAATCAAGCCCAAAAGCTGAATATTTGATGATTGGTTTCTTGCGGTTCTGTTACTTTTCTCTTCCATCTGAGCTTGATGTGTGGGGAAAGTTTTTCAAATACATATCCGGTAAATGGATTCTGGACTCAAAGATGGACAGAGAAACATAACAAAACAAAACAGAAAAAAAACCCCTGCCTTGATTATTAATTTAATTATGGAATATTTGTTGAGATTCCTGTGTGTTGTCTGAGGCGTTAAGAATATAACAGAATAGGGGACAAGGCCCCTGCCCTAACACACCTACTAGGGGGCAAAAGCCAGTGACTGAGCAAGAAAGAGCTAGGCAGATTTTCCACATTGTGATACTCAGAAGGGAAAAAGGGAGGATATTGCAAATGCAAAGTATGTGCAGATCTCAGAGTGCGGCCTGGGAGGTCCACCCAAAGGCCTCCTTTTGTGGATGAGAAGAGCCGGACATGAGTGATTTTCCCCAACCTACACCACCTGTCCTTGACTGACCCTCAGGGGCTGCATGTAGGTGACCTACTAGCAGGCCTGGCAGTGAAATATGCCACGCTCCTGTGACAAGTTTTCTGACAGGATTTGTTGAAGGCTTTTTGAGCATATATAGTTAATACATTGTAGGGAAATTCTACAAAGTCTTCTAGATTCCTCTCTGTTGTATTGCTAAGGCCAGGATGCCTTAGTAATCCAAAATCACTGAGTTCTTCTCTTTCTTCCTAGACACAACTCAGAATTCTTGGAGTAAAACTCACTTTCATGTATGGATTACAGAAGGTAATGTCCCTTGGATCTAGCATCCAGGTGGCTCATTCCTAAAGGAGACCAGAGGAGAAGGCAGGGCCCAAGAAGGGAGGGAAAAAGAAATGGAGAAAGTGGAAGTACAGGTGGTACTCTAGGAAGAAGCTCAAAGTGGGGCCAGCAAGCTCCTGACACGGAAGAGGGAAGAGTGTGTGCCCCCCATCACTTGGCTCAGTGTGGGCACTGGCCGAGGATTATTACCTCAGTTTGCTAGCAGGATCCACCCACCTCTTGTGCTTCCTCTCTCTGCCCACGGTGCCCATTCCACATGGGAATCCCTCAAGACAAACCAACCTGTCATCTTTGTGGTTGTGCCTGCCTCACAGCTAATGGTTCCCAGCAGCTCCTTACAAAGCTTTCAGGTGTCATCCCTGAAGTTGTCTCAGGTACCACATGCCCCTCATCCATCCTACACAGTACAGTAGGAGTCCTTAGCATAAAGAGCACTGATCTCATTCTCTTAATGCAAAACCCCTTCAGTGACCCCTAGTATTAACTGTACTAAGCACCAAGCTAAATAGAGCAAGTGTTCAAATTCTCTATTGCTGAGAGAATATTCTTCCAATATTAAGTAACTTCAAATAATAGTTTATTATTATCTCCAATGATTCTGGGATTGGTGGATTCATCTGGGTGATTTACATGGGTCCCTCGTATAGATGCAGCCAGAAGAGATCATCTGAAAGATTCTTCACTCACATGCATGGTGGCTGGACTGGAGATGCTGGGTCAGCAGGGGCTGGTCAGACCCCTTCCTCTTGACGCAGCCTCTAAAGATGGCTAGTGTGGGCTTCTGCGCAGTGTGGTCATGGTGTAGGCAGCCTTCTGATGGCTGCTGGTTTCATCAGAGCTTGTGTTCCAAGGGACAGGAATAGAAAGCTGCCAGCCTTTTAAGGCCTGGTCCTAGAAATGGTATAGTGTCACTTGTGCCGCCTTCTGTTAATTAGAGATCATCCACGTTCAAAGGGATGGGAAATAGATTTTCACCTCTCAATGGGTGAGTGTCAAAAGTTCATGGTTGTCTTTCATTTATCACAAATCTACTGCCCCTTCCACAATACCAAGGAAACAAACACCATTGTGTCTTCTCTGTACATGCCACACTCGCCAGTTCCTTGAACCTCACATCACTCACATTGTTCCCAAACCCCACCCCCAGTCCACACGGGCCAGAGTCCTGCTTAACATACAACATTCAGGGCTCCATTCATTATTCCAGATGTGTTTGTCCCTGTGCGGAGCACAGTGGACTTATCAACATCCCTGTTCTAGAATACAGCCTTGCACTGCAATCTTCTTTTAAAAATCAGGCATATTATATTTTTGATCCACGTTGAGCTAAAATGACATTTTATTATGATAAATAATTGCAGAAAATATGAAATTACAGAACAACACAAAGAAGAAAACAATATCGCTTGTATTCTCTCCATTGAGTGTTAACCACTACACTACCCTTCTGCTCCTTCCTCTACTATATCTGTGTGTGTGTGTGTGTGTGTGTGTGTTCTGTAAACTGCTTTTGCTTTTTATCCACTTAACACAGTGTTATGGGTATTTTTCCCACATCAGTAAATCTCCAACATTATCTTCTGTCGTGTGGCATCATGTCATATTTTTGCAGTCAGGTGAAACATTTAATCTTTTTTGTGTGTGTAAAATGCAGTTGAGCCAGTTCTTCTCTGTCCTGTACTTCTGTAGGTCCTTTATAAAAATGTAAAGATAGGACTTGACTTTGTTTTTTAATTAAAAATTGTCTCACTTTGCTTTTAAATTAAATTATTAATGCTTGTAATAACCTTTTAAATCCTGATTTTATCAGAATATTTCTTCCAGATGTATGAAATTGTTTTTTTAAAGAGAGTTAATTTTTATCTTTTCATCTGGGTTTTGTTTTTCCTCCATTTAGTTGTGTATGTGGTGCTGGGGATTCTGGGGATTGACTCTGGGTCTTTGAGCATGCCAGGTAAGTGCTGAGCTACTTCTCCAGTTACAGATATATGTAACTTTAATCCAGCATGTATTGTGATCACTGGTACATAGTTTAAAACAAGATGGAGACTCGAAGCATTTCCCTGGAAACCACCCTCCAAATTTCATTACTCCATTGATGAAATACTCTTTGTTTTTAATTAGTTAAACATGTAAGCTGTATTTTCATGTAACTTATTTCTCCCTTTGAATACAAGAATTTTTGAAATGAAAAATGACTGTCAATCATGTTACCATTTAGATACATTATATCTGTCATATTTATGTCCATTATAATTTTATTAAATAAAAGAGATTGGGGTGGGGGTGGGAGTGGTAGCTCAGCTGTTCTAGCACTTGCTGGGCACGTGTGAGTACACGGGTTCAAACCCCAGCACCACATACACAATGAAGTGTCTGAGCAACGAAATCCACATGAAAAACTAAATAAAAATTGATTCTGTCTTCCTCTCTCTCTTTTTCTCACTGTCCCTTTCTCTTAAAAAAAAAGATTGGGGTGATTTGCAAATGACTTGTTCTTTTTGAACCTTTATTTTGCTTTGATCTAATATGTTCAAAAACCAACCGTTTAATTTTCCAAGGATTACATACAACTCATTGGGTTATAAATAACAAAATCTGTTTTTAAAAATCCAGATGATTTTCCAAGTCCCCACAATCCTTCAAAGAGTATCCCCCCAGGGGCTTGGCATTCTCATCTTTAAATCCTTTAAGTGCACTTCAAGGTGGTTCAGTTGGGACAAGTGATTTGGACTCACTCAAAGCAGCCAGGAGCTTTTTTCTATCTTCTCATTTATCTCAGATTTCTGAACCCTGAAACAATATTTGTTCTACTCTCTGCATCTGAAAACTATTTTCCCTGAAAAGGTGGAGACAAACAGAAGTGGAGTCATTGTGCTTTTTTCCTGTCTGCTGCTCCCAATGAACCACCTGCTGGAAGTCATGGATCCATCTTTCCTCTCTAAACTTCCTGGGAGCTTGCTCACCTTAAGATTCTCACAGTGACTAACATTATGCCTTGCTTGTTCTAGGTTATTAGTCAAAACTCTTGGTTGCAAGGGACAACCATGCTACTCAAACTTGCTTAACCTATGAAGCATTTTTTAAAAAGAAATATATTATGAAATGACTCAATGCCAGAAAATCTGCAGACACAGCTAGCTATAGAAATTCAAATTATGACATCAGGACTTTGATCCTCTCTCCCTCCATCTCTCTGTAGTGTATTTCCCTCTGATTTGGCTCTTCAGCAGTCCCCTCCATGTAGGTGCCCCAGAATGACATCCCCACAGCTCCAAACCCTGAGAAAAATACAGTTCTTATTTGCAAAAGTCTCAGGGTAAGCTGCATTTGACCTTATTGGCTTGGATTAATTCATGTGCTCATTCTTGAGCCAATGGCCGTGAGCGTATCACTCTCTGATTGGACTCATCTGGGTCATGTGCCTAACTATGGAGTAAGAGTTGCAATCAGTCTACCTGAAGGATGGTGCTTGCCAGCAGGAGCAGGATCTACAACAGAGACTGCCTACTCTGTGAGCTAGAGCCATGGAGGAGAAGTCAAAGCAGAAAGAGGGGGAGAGGTACTCTGACTTCTCTTCTACCTGCCAATATCCTAACATCACTTCTCATTTTGTATTATAAAGTAAGAAGACTCTGGCTTTGTTTTTGAAGAAACTGGTTTAGTCTCAACAGTGTTAGAACAGAATTTTAAGTCTGATTTTTGCTAGCATTAAAAAAATGGAGGCTTTCTACATACAAATATAGATTTCAGGTCTTTCCCAGAAATTTGAATGCTCAGTCAATACTGTTTCCACATTTGCAAGGCTAGCAATGGTGCTGTCTCCTTTAAAAGGTAAATCAGTGCTAATGTGGGGCTTTGCAGGGGAAAGGGGACCAATCCTGGGAGAGGACTTTTTTGTGGGCTCTATAAGGGGAGTAGTTCAACTTCCCACTTTGGGACTTCTGTGAGGTGGTTTACAGATTCCCGAAAGACAGGATACTGTGCTATTGATCATTGTGATAGAAGATCTCTGGGCTCAAGCTTGGATTTGCCCCTCAGATGACTAGATGAGCCTGGATCAGGATTACCCAGTTGTATTTAGTGAGGACAAAGGACAAGAGGATTTCACTCGAAAAACTCAGGATGTAGAAGAACACTTTTTTTTAAAAAAAAAGAGAGAGACAGTGAGAGAGAGAGAGAAAAAGAGATATTTAGTTTTTAAATGTGGCTTTCATTGCCCCAACACTTTGTTGAATGCATGGTGCTGGGGTTTGAACTTGCATCCTCGTGCATGCCAGGCAAGTGCATAACCACTGAGCAACCGCTCCAGCCCCAACACTGGTGCTTTTAAACCATGCTAGATGGAAGTCCTACAGTATTACAGAACTGGATATCGCTACAGTGATATGGAAGAGTGTTCAGAGGACAGACGAGGAGGCAGTATATAGGAATGGATATGGGAATGTATTGGTGTTTAGTTACTGTGACCAATAGACTGAAAAGAACAGTGTAAAGGAGGAAAAGTTTATTTGGAGCTCACAGTTTCAGAAGTCTCAGTCCATAGATGGTAGGCTCCATAGCTCTGGTCCCAAGGAGAGGCAGAACATCAAGGAGGAAGGTATGGTGGAGGAAAGCCACAGGCAGCCAAGACATGGCAGCGAGGAAGCAGAGAGAGGGCCACCCTCCCAGGGACAAAATATAAACCTCAAAGTCACCCCCCAATGACATACTTCCTCAACCACACCCTATCTGCTACAGTCACCATCCAGTAAATCCATCTCAGTGGATTAATCCATGGATTAGGTAACAACCCTTGTAATCTAATCTTTTCACCTCTGAACATCCTTGCACTGTCTCATACCTGAGTTTTTGGGGGACACCTCATATCTAAAACATAGCAATTGGCTTTGGGCATTATTGGTTGTACCCTCAGAGTCCTCCAGAGGCACGGTACCAATAGGAGATATTTGATCGCACACACACCACACACATGATTATGATTATGGAGGCTGAGAAGTTCCCAAATCTTCAGTGGGCAATTTGGAAAGCTGGCAACCCAGGAAAAACAATGATACAGTTCCAGTCTGAGCCAAAGCCCAAGAATCTGGTCCCTGAGAATCTGGTGTAGGGCAATTAAAGATAGACATTAATTCAGTCTACTGATTTAAATGTTAATCATATCCAGAAACACCTTCCTGAATACACCCAGAATAATGCTTCATCAAACATCCAAACACCCTGTGGCCCAGTCAAGTTGACACATAAAATTAATCATCATATCTCATGCCTCCCCGTATTGAGAGCTAGGATGAATCCCTTCTTCCATCTGCAGGGCTGAATTTCTGTGGTTTGCTTTAGTACTGTCACCAAGAAATACTTTCTATTTGCTTTGTCATTGTGTGAAGTTGCATGCCCAAAATGATCTGGTGATTTTTCAAAAAGCCTCCTGCACAGAGCTTTGCCGTTTATTTCTTTCCAAAGAGCAGAAGTTTTAACACTCTGCTCCTTTTGCACAGAGAAGTATAAAGGAGATTATGGAGGCACCACGTATTTCTGAGTATCACCTGACCTTCCTCTGGGACACAGCAGGGCCTTCCTAACTGACATCCCATACTTGACCTCCATCAGTGCATCTCGCTCTTCCCACAGCTCCTGAGCCTCACCGTGCCACCCTCAATTGTTTATAGTCCATCCCTGAGTCCCTCTGCCTTTATCTGAAGCCTGAGCTCGTTGACAGGGCATTCCAGCCTCCTCTTGCTTGCCAGCTTCATCCTTCCATCATCACATGCTCTGCCCACCTCCCTGAATATTCTCTTCCATGCTCCTTTTTCAGACTCTGCTCACTCTTCTTCTCCAGCTGGAGGTGACTTTCTCTTCTCATCTGTTTGTTGAGTTCCTGTCAAACTCCTATTCTCACTTCAAAGCCCACCTTGAACATTGCCTTTCTCTAGTCATTTTTGGTATTTCCAGTAGGTATCACAATACTGAATATCTCTAGCTGAGCACCTTCCTCGAGTTGCACCTTCCCTCATCCCCTTAGATCCAGAACTCCTTAAGGGCGGGAGAACTGAGCATTCAAGAGAATTCGGACAAGAGGAAAATAAGGTGAATCTTCTGTGAGTTATCTTATGAAATCAACTTGAGGGTCCAGAAAAGTCATATATAAAGACACCATAGGTAGTGAGAATGATTCCTGGTTTTGAGTACAACTCTGTCAAAGCAACTTGCATCACACTGTCATCCAGAGGTAAGGGAGATGTGGGAGAGTTCATTAGCCTATTATATATTCCTTTTGGTGTTGCATCATGAGCTGGCATATTCAAGCATCTGAGAAGTCCTGTAATAATGGATGTTTTTCATTTTTCTGAATCTAGGATTGATTTCTTTCATTTATCTAACTTTATTTTTCATAGAACACTCTGAAACAATTTTTTCAAAGAACACTATCAATAATTGAAAGAAATACTATACCAGTTAAAGGGGGCATCAGTCTCTAATGAAGCTGGAAAAAAAACCAAAGGGACTAACACTGTCAGTGTCTACCCAAGGGCTTTGTGGAGGAGATGACATCCTCACCTGAGGTCTGGGCTCTTGGGTCCTGGCAGCAGGTGGATCCATCCAGGAAGATGAACACAATGTGCTCCCATGACTTGCTGCTATCAGATCACTTGAGTTGCACAACAAATTTCTCTTGTTCTCACCGTGTGCTCCCTAGACAGCCTACCTGATTATCATTTGTTTTCCCAAGTAAATTTCTTCTAGGAAGGAAATAATGTGGTCTGAGGACGGGTCATTTAACCCCCTTGCCTTTCCATTATGACAGCAAATTGGCATTCTGGGCTGTACATCAGTCCCCTGTGACCTTGATTAGTGAGACCCCATGTCTGAGATACTGCTTTAGTCAGTGGAATAAAATGAAATCATATTTCGGAACTCACAAGGCTGCGGATGATATCCTGGTACTGTGGTGAATAGTAATGCAGTAACTAGCATTTATAAAGCACAGTTTCCGTCTTCTGTTACTGTGTAGTAAATCACCACTTAGTGACTTAAATAAAAAACAATCATTTTATTCTTTCCCACTGTTTCTATGCATCCTGAATTTGAGGAGGGCGTGGTTGAACAGTCCTGGCTTGGATTGTGGTAAATGACTGCCACCGATGGGGGATGACTGACATCTCTTCCTCGTCATGTAGAACTGGCACTATATTTGTTCTTTCTATGTGCACTAGTTAGGACTCCATAATACCGCAGCCCAGGACTCCAAAGGCAGGATTCCCAGCGAACCAGGAAGAAGCTCTGTTGACTTTTCCCATTTAGCCCCAGAAGTCACATCACCTCCACTGCCTTCCATGTGTTACAAGTGAGCCCTGGGCCAACCATACTCAAAGGGAGGGGAAATCGTTCCCACCTCTTGGTGAGAAAACAGTAAGGTTGTGAAGAGCAGGTGGGGTGGGAGATAGAGGGCGGCCTTCTTTAGAAAACACACCCTGCTATGAGTGCTTCCTATTTTCAAAATCTCTCTCTCTCTCTCTCTCTCTCTCTCTCATTATCTATCCCTCAAAGTGAATCAATTAAATAATTCCCCACTTTTTTTAAGAAAGAGAGGGATAGAGAGAGAGAGAAAGAATTTTTAGTTAGTTTTTCATGTGGTCTTCATTGCTCTGAGACTTCATTGTGTATGTGGTGCTGGGGCTCCAACTCTCATACTCGCCCATGGCATTCAAGTGCTGTAACCGCTGAGCCACTGCTCCAGCCCCATAATTCCCCATTTTTAAAGATGATGAAACTGAGGCTTAGAGACTTTAAGTAATTTCTCCAAGGACTTACAGTCATCTAGTTGTAGGACTGGCTTTTAAAACTAATGGGAAATCTTAAACAATATGCTCCACTGCCTCCTGATGCACCAAGAAGAATGCTACCTTGGGAAGTTTCTGGAAGCCTGTCAGCCAGTCTCTTCAATGACACTGTCATTACCATGCATAGTAAGTGTGGTGTGAGATTTTTTCAAGGGATTAATAAGCATGCTTTTCTCCTTAAACCATCTCATTCTTCACTTATGCCCTGAGGGTCTTTCTCTCATGGAGACCCCACCTGCTCCCTACCTCTTCAGGTCCAGATAATGAGACATGATTCACCAATTTATGAAACCAGAAAGCAAAGGCCACGGATACTTATTTATTAAGTTTCCAAGATGCTTGAAGATTGAGCAAAAATATCCTAGTGAGTTCGACATCAGGTGTTTTGTCTGGACACCCTTGGTTCCCTTTGCATGCTTTTTGTGTGCGTCCCATTGAGTGTCAGCAGTCAGCACAAGGGGCTCTTTTCCAAGGCTGCCCTGGGGCAACTGAAGCCTGTTTTGCTGCACTGCATGAGAGGACAAGGGAACCGGAAGTCAGGGCTGCCTGCTGGTGCTTAGCCAATCCGGAGGGTGCAAGGCTCCACATCCTCTGCCTGGAAAAACTCTGGGGGTAACACACTGCGCAGAGTGCCTGAGGGACTGGGCGAAGCTGCCTTCTGTGGGACTCATCATGAAAGGCACCTTTGCTTGGCTTCCACCCCACCTTCTGCTTCCCTGTCTCCCTTGTGGCTTTCTCTGAGTGCATCACCTTCAGAGTCTGCTGTTGGACAACCTGGGCTAAGACACATGGGATGGGAAAGAAGAAGGGGATGGCAGCTGAAGAGGCCCCTTCAGGACAAGCTCCGTTCTTTGCCAGATCAGAGGGGCCTACAGGAAAATGAAGCCAGCCTGACCATTCTCATTGTCCTTCAGAGTAGACCCTTTCCCTGCCCCAAGAGACAATAACTGTCATCTGTCAGTGAAGAGTATACTGATTGGGCTAGTTAGCTGTTCAACAGTGTGACCCAAATACCTGACACAAGCAACTCAGAGGAGGAAATGTTTATTTTAGCTCATAGTTACAGAAATTTCAGTCTGTCATTGGCTGGCTCCAAAGTGAGGCAGAACATCATGGTGGAAGGACAGGAACAAGATACACTTCCCAAAGTCACATTCACGGTGAGCTACTTCCACCCACCATAGCCCACTTGCCTATCATTTCCACCCCCGTGTTATGGTTTGGATGAAAGGTGTCTCCCAAAAGCTCGTGTTAGATCACGCAAAGATTGAGAGCGAAATGACTGGGCTCCGTGAGCCTTAACCAAATCAGGGAGCTGCTAGGGATTAACTGGCAACTGAAGGCACGTAGGGTGTGTGTTATGGTTTGAGTGTGAGATGTCCCCCCAAATCTCATGTGTGACAATGCAGGAAGTCTGAGGTGAGATGATTGGGTTATAAGAGCCTTAACCCAATCAGCGAGTTAACTGGTAACCGAAGGCAGGTGGAATGTGGCTGGAGAAGGTGGGTCATTGGGGGTGTGCCTTTGGGGGTATATATTTTGTATCTGGCATGGAGTCTCTCTCTCTGCTTACGGGAGATGTGTCTTGACCTGCTTCCTTCCACCACACTCTTCCACTATGATGTTCAGCCTCACTTTGAGCCCTGAGATATGGAGTCAGTCTTCCATGGACTAAAACCTCTGAAACTGTGAGCCCTTAAATAAACCTTTTCCTCGTAAAATTATTCTTGTCAGGTCCTTTAGTTGCTGCAGTGAAAAAGCTGACTAACCCCCTCCCCGCAGTATTCTATTCAAGCTATTAATTGATCAATGAATTAATCTGCTGAGGTCAGAGCTCTCATGATCTAGTCACTTCCCAAAAGCCACATCTCTGAATATTGATTCATTGGGGATCAAATCTTCAACACATGAGCGTTTGGGGGACATTTCAGATCCAATCAATAACATAGATCTGGACTGGGGTTTTCTCCTCAATCCTTTGTCTAAACTGTGTTGGATTTAGCTCAGTGGCAGAGCACTTGCCTAGCATGCGCAAGGTCCTGAGTTCGGTCCTCAGTCCCCGCAAAAAAAAAATAAAATAAAAAAATAAACTGTCTTCTGTGAACACAGCTTCCTTCCACCTGTTCAATGGCACTAGTCCCTTGGAATGGAGATTGGACCCAGGTAGTGATCTAAGGGAAGTCATCTCTGATGGAGTTCAATCAGATCTTGGGCATGCTGGAACCCACATTGAACTTGGAGTTACAGTCCTTGAGCTCTAGTTGTGGCTCGGTCCCTGACTGGCTCTGTGACCTGTTTTCTCATTTGCAGTGTAGTCTCTGAGATCCCTTCAGCTCTGAATGTCTGTGGTTTCATGTGACACGTTCAGATCCTCCTGAGAGCTCCTCATCTTGTTAGGGAGGTATGACACAATCAGCTGTCTGTGTAGGAAAGACTATAGCAGAAAGCCGAAATCAGTTCAATCAAGAGGGTGCAGAAAACAAATAGAGCAGCTGACTAGGATGGGGGCATTTCTGTGGGACCAAGTCTTTGGGATAGGTCTCAAGGAAGAAACTGAGCAGACCCTCGGAGGATGGTCATTGCTTGGACGGGGAATGGGAAAAGCCACCAGAGCCTTATGCATATGATTATTTCCTGAGTATGAAAGGAGGGCAGAGACCAGGGAGAGTAGTGAATGGAGTCCTGGTTATCATTTAATTGCTCTTCTGACTCTAAGTGAATGCAACACCACTTGCTGCTCCAGTTGTAATATGCTAGTTATTTACAGGGCTGTATTTCTATTCTCCCAGGCTTAACACACATCACTGGAAATCTGACATTCAGAACTGACTTTTCTGATCCCCTAAACTTTAAGTAAAGTAATTATGTTAGTAACAGAAGCTGTAATTTATCTTCTTCTTATATTCACAAAGAAAAAAAAGGCAACATTGGCCAAGCATAGTTTCCCTTTCTCCTATTCTTGTTCCTTTTTTTTTTCTTTTTTGGTAACAGAGATGGAACCCAGGGGCACTTAACCACTAAACCACATCCCCAGCACTTTGTAAGTTTTTTATTATTTTTTTAAATTTTGAGACATGGTCTCCCTAAGTTGCTGAGGCTGGCTTTGAACTTGCCATCCTCCTACCTCAACCACCTCCCCTCCCCCAGTCACTGGGATTGCAGGTGTGCGCCACCACAACAGCCCTGGTTTGTTTCTTTTGGGGGGTGGTGGTGGGGTGGGGCAATCTTCGGTCTAGGCCACCCTGCTCATTACTCTTTGGTCTCTGTTCTGGCTGTTTGGAATAACTGTGCTACTGAGTCCCTCCGGGTAGGTTGAATTTTTGCATTCAGAAGGAGTCCCTGAGCTTAAAGGGCAAGTGCTTCTAGCTAAGCCTTGACAGCGTGTGTGTGTGTGTGTGTGTGTGTGTGTGTGTGTGTGTGTTTCTGGCATTGGCAGGAGTATACAACTCAGTGATTTGGGTGAGAACTTTCCATGCAACTAACTTCCTCCAGACTAAAGCAGGTGTTGAGGGGAACCACTGGACCAGTCTGCTTGGTAAATGTCCATCCCCAGATATAGAGCAATTCAATCGAAATAATTATACAGGGTCAATTAAGCAGAACTCAGACCTCCTCCTGTTAGTCTGTTTGAATTTTTATTTCCATGAACCAGGTTTGTCCAGTATTTAAACTGCTTTCTTCTAGGAAGGGGAAACTTGTGGAGAAGCAGGGTTGGAGAGCATGGTGATGACTGTCGTTGACAAAAGTAGATCCTGTTCCCCTGGCAGGAGCCTTGGGGCTGGGCCACACATGAGGATCCAAAGGAAAATTCCTATAAAGGATAACATACAGGTGTAAGAGCTAATTTTGCTGGATTCCAAATATGCAGAGGTAAAGAAACCAACATGTGAGTTACAGGGTGAAGTAAGTGCTGGATAAAAGAAGGAACACCAGAATTCAATGAATCCTAAAGACCCTCAGCTGCACCAATGGTCAGTCCATTTGTAGATTGCTCATGGCTTGTCAAAAAGGCTGGGAGGGAGGCTGAGAAACAAAGCACCGGGGACTGTGGTCAGCTTGAAAATGAATCAGAAATGAAGTGACATCACCTCTCAGATAAGGCAAGTCAGTAAGAAATGGAATCCAATGGACAAAAATTCAATTTTTTTCTGCATAATAATAGTATGTTTTGAGAGCTTACAGCTTGACAAAGGTGTTTCTAAATGCTTTCCTTATTTAATCCTTACCACAACCTACATGGTTGATTTTATGATTATCACAACTTTACAGATCCACAACTCTGTAGGGACAAAGAGGGAAGATCACCTGCTTCTTAAAGAAGCCCCTGGGAGAACATAGATCCACTGCAAAGCTTACTGGCAGGAAGGGCTTACTTGAATTTAGTAGTACTCATTCATTCGCTGAACACTCAGATAAGATCTTCTCTATTGCAGGAACCAGGTTTGATGTTAAAGATTCAATGGTGAACAAAAATAGGTATAATCAGCTTCTGGGAAGATGGAGAAGGTAAACTTTTCCTTATTCCTACTGCTATATACAACAAATAACAAAATCGAGAAGATCCTGAAAGGTAGAAAGAAGACAAATTGGCTAGATATCCTAGGGTCCAAGGAATGACAATGATGAGTTCTTTGGGTTTTCTTTTTGTCTCATATATCCCAGAATTAGGAGAAACAACAGTAGGCAGAGAAAGCAAGAATTCTGTTGTCTCTAGTCAAAGGATCCGGAAAGGGCAACCTAGCGAGACAGAGAATTTTTATACATTAATGGCTGAACTTGAGCCAAACACCACAGAAAAAACTGTGGCCTCGCCTTACCCAAAGTTGCATGGGGAGCCTAGACTCCCTACCCCTGAGGCTGTGACAAGGTGCTGCACGGAGGGCATTAAAGAAGGCCAATAAGGAGCCAAGACTTCCATTTGCTCCAGGTAGTGGTGAGCACCCTTGTCACTGCATGCGGTGTCAGTAGATAGCTCTTTCACCCCCATCAGGCAGCAGTGAAGCCATTCTTCTCCCCATTGTTGCAGTGGCATCAGAGGACACAGCAGACAGTGAGGATTTTGCCACTGTCCAGTAGTATTGAAGCCAAACCATGCTGCCGTCCCTTAGTGTCAGAGGAGTTCACCTAGAAGTAGTAATGAGACACAGTCCTACCCTACCCAGCCAGAGAAATGTCAGTTGAGAATAGGAGAGGACAGGGAACTCCCACTTTGGTCCAGCAGAACTTTCATCTGTGCCCAAACTTACCTCCCTGATGTCAATGGAGGCTCAGTAGGGAATACAGACTCCTCCCCCTTCCCTTTCCAGAGCTGTATCAGAAGAAGCCCACTAAAACAGAGGGTTCAAATAAGGCTCAGAGTCTCATAAAATAATACCTTGAATACCCAGGTATTGATCAAAACCATTTGTCATGCCAAATACCTGCTAGATCTCAATATGAATGTGAAAAGCCATTAAAAAATTTCAGCATGAAGATGACAAAGATGTTAGAATTATCTGATAAAGATATGAAAGACATTATTACAAAAATTCTTTGACAAATGATCAAAAACATGCTTGAAACAAGTGAAAATATAGAAAGTTCTTAAAAAAAGATATAAAGAAGAACCAGATGGAGATTGTAGAACTAAAAAACATAATAACTAAAAATAAAAACCTCAAAAGATAGATTTAACAGCAGAATGGAGGAGACAGAGGAAATAATTAACTTAAAGACAGAAAAGCACAAATTTCCCAATCTGAACAACAGGGAGAAAATAAACTAGAAAAAAATGATCAGAGGCTCAGGAGCTCATAGGACTACAGCAAAATATCTAGCAATCATATTCTCAGAGTGATAGAAGAGAAGGAGAAAAAGAAAATGATGATAAAGTACTTAAAAAACAAAGTATAACTGAAAAAATTCTGAATTTGATCAAAGATGTGCTTATAAAATGCAATAGCTATCTGTTGTGATGGATATTTAATTAGATGAGGTAGTTTATTTCATAGTGTATGTATATAATATAGTAAATTGTATACCTTAAATATATATAGTATTTATGATATATAACTGAAAGGATAATACACAAAAGAAGAAAGACTACATATTCAAGGTGCTGCACAAACCCCAAACAGAAGAAACTGAAAGAAATTGACAATAGGACTTATGATAATCAAATTTCTGAAAACTGAAGACAGAAATGTCTTGAAATCAGCAAGAGAGAAATGACACAATATGTACAGGGGAAAAACAATTCAAATGACAATGAATTTGTCCTCAGGAACCATCAAGGTCATATGGTGTTGGCATAATGTTTTCAAGTGCTGAAAGAAAAGAAATGTCAAACCCAAATACTATAGCTAGTAAATATATTCTTTAAGAATGAAGAGACATGGGCTGGAGCGGTGGCTCAGTGGTTTGGGCGCTTGCCTGGCAAGTGCGAGGACCTGGGTTCAAACCCCAGCACCACGTATACAACTAAGTGTTGGAGCAACGAAGGCCATGTGAAAAACTAAATAAAGTTGTTTCTCTCTTTCTCTGTGTCTCTCACTGTCCCTCTCTCTTTAAAAAAAAAAAAACTCTTTAAAAAAAAAAAAGAATGAAGAGACATCAAGATATTCAAGTTTAGAGAAACTAAAAAGATTTGATAACAGCAGACCTACCCTAAATGAATAGCTATAGGAAGTGCTCTAAAAAGGAAGGAAATGATAAAAGAAGGAACATTGGAACACCAGGAAGGGAAAAGAAGAGCACAGTAAACAGAAATATGGGTAAATAAAACAAACTTTCCTATTTCTCTTGAGTTTTGTAAATTTGTTAGATGGCCCAAGCAAATGGTCCAGTCTGATTCTAAATGTATGTATAGAAAATAAGATAATCATAAATAGGTGAGGGCAAAGGGCTATAAATAGAGGTAGGGTTTCTATATTTCACTGAAATTGAAAGAACAAAAACCCACCATGTCGTGAAAAGTTATGTATATCTTATAAAATGACTAGAGTAACCACTAAAAAAGTTGTTCAAGGGACTACATTAAGATGTGTTGTAGATAAATCAAAATGAAACAAAAAAAAGTTGTAATCCATAGGAGGGCAGGAAAAAAATCAAACAGAAAAATAAAAAAATAAAAAAACAGAAATAACTAACAGAAAACAAAACAAAAAAGGTAAACTTAAACATATCATTAATTATATTAACTGTAAATGGTTTAAATATACAACAAAAGACAGAGATTGGCAGGGTAGATAAGCAAACATGACCCAACTCTATGCTAGTTAAACTCATTTTACTTTATTTTTTTAAGAGAGAGGGAGAAAGAGAGGAAGAGAAAAAGAGAGAGGGAGAGGGAGAGAGAGAGAGGGAAAGAGAGAATCAGTTTTATTTAGTTTTTCATGTATCTTTTGTTGCTCTGACACCTCATTGTGTACATGGTGCTAGATTAGAACCTGAGTCTTCACAGAAGCCAGGCTAGTGCTGTAACTGCTGAGCCACCACTCCAGTCCCAAGAAACTAATTTTAAATGTAACTTTAAAAGAATGGGAAAATAAATTATACAAATATTAATCAAAAGAAAACATGAGGGGCTGGAGTGGTGAATCAGTGGTTGTGGTACTTGCCTGGCATGTGTGAGGATGTGAGTTTATACCCCAGCACCATATATGCAACAAAGTGTTGGAGCAGTGAAAGCCACATGAAAAACTAAATAAAATTGACTCTCTCTCTCTCTCTCTCTCTCACTGTCCTTCTCTCCTAAAAGAAAGGGGGGGGGGGAAGAAAACAGGAGAAGCTTTACTAATAGCAGATAAAGTAGGCTTCAGAACCAAAAAATTGCAAGAAATATAAACATTGTATAACAATAGGATCATTTTGCCAAGAAGACACAGCAATCTTAAATGTGTAGGCATCAATCAATAGAGGTGCAAAGTTTATAAAGCAAAACCAAATAAAATTGATAGACAAATTCATGATCATATTTAGAAATTTCTAGAACAAGACCAAAAGTCCACAAACACATGGAAAAATACAAATCATCAACCAGCAGGTCCTAGTGGATATATATAGAACACTCCACCCAGAAATGATGGAGTACACTTTGCTTTCAAGTGTTTCCTTGTCAGATCACATCCTGGCTCTCAGGAAAATCCTCAACATATTTGAGAAAACTGAAATCATATAGAATGTGTCCACTACAATGGAACCACGCTAGGAATCAATAACAGGTGATAGGAAAATCTCCAAACACCTGGAAACAAAAGAACATACTCCCGAGTAATTGATGGGTCAAAGAGGAAGTCTCAAAGGAAATGAAAAAAATTGAACTGAATGAAAATAAAACATAACATATGAAAATCTGTGGGGTGCAGCTAAAATAATGCTCACAGGGCAATTTACAGCATTAAATGCAGATATTAGGAAAAGAGGAAAAATCTCAAGTCAAAAAGTTTGAACTCGTGCCTTAAGAAACTAGAAAGAAGAAAAAAAGAAAAAAGAAAAAGAAAACTAAAAGAAACAGAAGGAAATCAACAAATAAAACAGAAGGAATCAGTTATACTCAAAACAGAAAATCAGAGAAAAATCAACAAAACAAAGAGCTGGCTCTTTGAAAAGATCAATGAAATTAGCTAATTTATAGTAAGACTGTCAAAGTGAAAATAAAGAGCTAGCGATGCCAGGAAGAAAGGATATGAGTACAGATTCTGCAGACATCCAAAACACAATAAGGGATAAGGATCGGGCTCAAGCGACATTATCACTACGTATGCATATGTGAATGTGTAGCAATTAATTCCTTCAATATATAAGAACACACTAAACTAATACAAATATGAAAAAAAATAAGGGAACACCACTAACAATTCCACACACCAATTTGATGATTTAGACAAGCTAATTTTTCAAAATAATGCAAAAACACTGATTATCACAATTTACCCAATATGAAATACAGTTTGAATAACCCTATCCTTTTTTTTTTTAAAGAGTGAAAGGAGAGATTTGGTTTTTTATTTATTTTTCCATCTGGCCTTTATTTTTCGGACACTTAGTTGTGCATGTGGGGCTGGGGTTTTAACCTGGGTCTTTGCACATGCCAGGCAAGTGCTCCATCCGCTGAGCTACTGCTCCAGCCCTAACCCTATGATTTTTTTTTTTATCAAGTTTCCTCCTGATTTTTTTAAAAATTTTTTAATTTTTGAACAACCATACAAGTTTTTAACAAAATAATATAAAATGTATATGTATTCTGGATATTGCAGTTACCCCCAGGAGTGCCCCCTTTTTAAGGGAATCAAATTCATACTTTTTCCCCCAGAAGAAAATTTCAGGCCCAGATTGTCTTACTGGAGAATTCTGTATATGTTTATGGAAGAATTTAACCATCTGATCACATCAATGGATGCAGAAAAAGAATTTGACAAAAATTTATATTATTTTAGGATAAAAATTCCAAAAAAAAATGGTAGTAGAGGGGCGCTTTCTCTACTTGTTTCAGAATACCCCCAAAAACCTGTAGTGAACATTATACCATGTGGTGAAAGTCTGAGTGCTTTTGCCCAAAGATCAGAAACAAGGGTGCTCACTCTCAGTTTTATTCAACACAGTGCTAGAAGTTCTAGCCAGTGGAAAAAGCACAAAAAGGACATCATAAGCACACTGAGTGGAAAATAGCTATGTCTGCCATTTACCACCAGTGCTAACACATACAGGTGGAAGGGAAACAATACAACTGTCCCTATTTGCATAAGACAAGATTGTTTGCTGAGAAAACCTCAAGGTTTCTACAAAAATAATCCTGGAATAAGTGAGTTCAGCGAGACTGCAGAATAAAATAAACATGGAAAAATCAATGGTTATAAGAAGTGAACGAAGAGATATTTCATACAGAGGCTATAGGAATGGAAAATAGGACACAGAAACATGTTCAATATTGTTAGCCATTAGGGAAATGCAAATTAGAGTCACAATGAGATTCCATTACACACCTATCCGAATGGCTAAAATAAAAAATAGTGATACCATAAATGTGGAGGAGAATTCAGAGAAAATATACCAATCATACATTGCTGGTAGGAATGTAAAATGGTATACCCATTCTGGAAAACAGTTTGGTGGTTTGTTAAAAAAAAAATAAAAAGAGAACTTGCAGCTACCGTATGAGACCCAGCATTCATACTTCTGGGCATGTATCCCAGAGAAATGAAAACCTGTACATGAACATTTGTGGCAGCTTTATTCATAATAGTCCCAAACTGTAAATATCCCATATGTCCTTCAACAGGTTAAACAAACACGGCTACATCCATCCCACCGAATACAATTCAGCAACACAAAAGCATGGACTATTGACACACACAACAGCCTGGGTGAACCCAGGGGACTGTGTTGAGTGAGAGCCAATCCTAAAAGTTACACACGGTGTGATTCTATTTATATAACATCCTTGACAGGGCGGAAGTTATAGAAATGGAGTGCAGTGGTGTCGCCAGTGGATAAGGAGGTGTGGACAGGCAGCAAGTGGGGTGTGGCTGTCGAAGGGCAACAAGAGGGACCCAGGTGGTGATGAGACACTCTCTAGCTTGACTGCATCCAGGTCAACATACTGATTGTGAGATTGCTCTCTACTTGTGCAAGATGGAAGCATTGGGGAAAATGGTAAAACTCAACTCATTTCTTAGAACTGCATGTGAATCTACAACAATCTCAAAATGAAAAAGGTTTAATTAAAATTAGATGTGATCCCTTTGCTAATGGAGTTTATAATCCAGTGGAGGAGAGCAGTATTAATTAAACGTGTATACAAACATGTATAAAAATTCAACTGTAGGGGCTGGAGCAGTGGCTCAGCAGTTGTGGCGCTTGCCTGGCATGCACGAGGACCCGAGTTTGAACCCCAGCACCACGTACACAACGAAGTGTCGGAGCAATGAAGGCCACATGAAAAATTAATAAAATTGATTCTTTCTCTCTCTCTCACTGTCCTTCTCTTTAAAAAAGAAATTCAACTGTAATGTTTCAAAGAAGAGGTGTACATGGAGAACAGGCGATGGATGAAGTGAACACACAGTTTGTTGCCTGAGCAGGGACACTTTTGAGAATGAATGGAGGTGTTATTTGTAGTAAATTACGCTAAGGAAATGGGTCTACATTGGGAAATAAGGTTGCCCTAATAATGGAGAGGGGTACGTCTGGACCCGGTGAGTGGGGTCAAAGGAGGCTGGCTGAGGGAGGAGTGGGTGGACCTGGGATCAGAAAGAAGACTGAGAGTGCACTGGGCAGGCTGGGAAGGGGAGAGCAATAAGACAGAGGCCCCTGGCTGGAGGGAGCCTGCTCCTGTGTAAGCCTGAGTGTGGAGGCTGCTCTCAGGAAGGCTGGCATGGGCAGCAGGTGAGGCCCCCGCTGGCTCTGGGTCCCGTGACCCCATCTGCGCGCTCCCTTCCTCCTGCATCCTGATGGCTTGTCAGATGGACTGCATGTTTGTTTCGAGGCTGTGTTAGGTTCCCTGCTCTCCTCTCTCTGCCATGCTTGAACTATTTCCCAGGAATGCCCCTTTTCCTCAGTCCCCTATGGTGCTCCTGATTCTGACTCTGGGATTGGGAGAATGGGTCTACTCCCTGAGTACAGGGGTGAATAATCACATATGCACCCACAATCCATCTCTGAGTCTACCTGGCAGCAGCTGAAGTGGCCTCAGCTCATTCATGAGGGTCCTCCCTAAACCTCTGCCCAGAAGATGCCTCTTCCAAGGGGTAGCCTCACTTTTCCTGGGATATTCCTGCTCCTTTGGAGAGTTTGCTCCTTCCACCACCCAGGCACCTCTTCTGCTTCTCCTGTAATCCAACTTGCTCTTGGGATTCCCACAAGCAGAGTGGGAAGCTTACTCCCCTTGTTCTGTGAGCACCCAGGGTCTGTAACATAGAGACTCTGACTCAAGCGCTGACCAGTCCGTCAGAGCATAGCCCTGAAGTCTGCCACCAAGACCATTTACTCTTTAAATCTAACCTAGCTTTGGGTAATTAAAATGTTTGACCTCCATGAAGGAAATCCAGGCACCCTGGAACATGGAAGATACTCTTTATTTAGTGACTGTGGTAAGCGGGAGGGGAGTGGTAAGGGGAGTCTAAAAGTGATTATTAAGTTCTTATTATTTGCCAGGACAATTCCAACATTTTCTCATTGGATGCTCACGAAACTCTGAGAGATGAATATGGATTTATTCATTTTAACAGATGGGGAATTGGAAGCCCAGAGGGGCTTGCCCAAGATCCCAGAGCTCTAATGCAGAACCTCCACCAACTGAATCCACAATTTCTGTTTGTGCCCCCACCCCCAACCCCAATGGCTGTGTGCAGCCTCTCTGGAGATCAGGCTGGAGATCAGGGACCATCTCTCATCCCTGTAAGGGTATCTGTCTTTTCTCTTTCTCTCTTCTTCCCAACACCTCTTTTTCCCACTGCAAGTCTGCTCTCCCTTCCCTCTTCTTTCCTTTTCTTTAACTTTTTTTCCTTAAATCCTAGGCCAATTTTATATTCTGTTACCTAGAGCTTAATCTGCCATTGGCACCCCTGAGGAACAGACAGCTCCACAGGACTCTCACAGTCACAGCATCAGTTCCCAGGGTTGTTTGGTCCCTTTGTTTAACCCAGGGAAGCAGACTGCTGTGCCATTTTAAATGCTAGTATCATACTCCTGGAGAGGGGTGCATTAGGTGTCAACATTTAGGTATGAATTAGATGCAGCCCTGTGTGTAATCTTTGCTGGGGAAGCAAAGGAATAAGGAGTAGTAGGAGCACAAAAGAGGGGGTTGTGTGCAACAAAGATTCTGTTAAAGCACACCAGGGACTAGAAATCATAATCCTAAATTGTTTGGGTCAAGAGGATGCTGATTCCAAGGAGTTGAGATCTGTAGCAATACTGATGTCAAGAAAAACAAGTCTGTGCCTTTTCTTTTCTTTCTTTCTTTCTTTCTTTCTTTCTTTCTTTCTTTCTTTCTTTCTTTCTTTCTTTCTGTGTGTATGTGTGTGTGTGTGTATGTGTGTGTGTGTGTGTGTGTGTGTGTGTGTGTGTGTGTAGCCCTTCAAACTTCTCCTTTAATCCTCAGGGACAGTTATAACCCTGTTTCGACCATGAGCTTTGTCAAAATCTCTCAACCAGCACTGGCAAAGCCAGTGCTAGACTTTACATCCTCTCATATCCTCGAATCTATCTCTTCTAGACAATCCCCTGGTGTTTTGTTGTAAGATATTGGAATCACATTGCCCAGATCTTTCTGTCTCCTGTACGGGTTCATTCATTCCATTGCTCTTTCATTCACTTGACATTTATGGAGGACCTGACATTAGGTTAAACTTTTACATACATTCTTTCATTTTCTTCTTAAAATAATACTTGAGGAAGATGTTGGAATAGCTCCTTTTAAGATGGGAAAAGGGAACAATGCCTCTTTTCCTGCCTGATTGGTCCATGTTGCCTGATGCAGATTTGTCATCTATCACTGAGGCAGCACAAAGACCATGCTGTCGTCCCCTGGCTGCTCACAGGAACATCATGGGCAGGTCCATTCCTGGGACAGAGGACTCCTTGCATGGTGACTTTGACAGGAAGACTTCCCAGCAACCTTGCCAAACTTTCTTAGCACTGCAAGGCAATCCATGGTCATCTAAGACCCTTCCATCCAACTTTCATCCCGCTTTCCCCTTGCCTCTGCAAGAGGCAGCTCTGTGTCTCAGCATCATGGCTGTCCCAGCTCTTCTGGCTCCTTTCCATTTTCCCTAACATGACATTTACCTTCACACATTGGTTTTCAGGTCCCATCCTGTCTTGGTGTCTGCTTCTTGGAGGATCTAGATGAACCATGCCTTTTTCTCCCTCTTTCCCCCCTCCCTCTCTCCTTTCCTTCCATCCCTTCTTCTTTAATTCTATTTTTAACAAAATTGTGGCCTTTGGGTAAAGTGGTTGATTTGGAGGGAAGTCTCTCCTCTCTAGGATGATGTTGCAGCCTGTTTTCCTGAGCTTGGGCATTTGTGGGCTGGCCCAGGGGCAGCGGGTGAGCCTGCCGACGCCTCCTTTACAGACACTCATCTCCTATGCTTCTGGGACCCCACACTTTTCTGGAAACCCTCCTACTTCTCAAGCTGCCCCTCCTCAGCCTCTTCTGTCTAATCCTTTCACCCACATGGAGGGTGTCAGTTGAATGCTTCCATTTCCCACTCTGTGAAATGACAACCTTTTCTCTAGGAAATGTAGCTTTGGCCTGTGGCTCATTAGGGAGAAGAGTAAAACAAAAACCTATTTTCCTGCAAAACTTCTTTTCCAACAGCATCCACCTCATTAGATTGATGCCATCCTTTCCTTTTGGAGACATGACTAGAGGAAAAACATTGACAAAATTGCTGATGACTCTCAGCAGCTTAATGAGTGTGTTCTTTCTGGAGATTGTTTCCATTTTTGTGTTGACTTCTTCAACCTGAACTTGCTACCTAAACACAGGCCAGAAGTCAGTGGCTATGATTTTCTCTTCCTTACTAGGGAGAGGCCATCTAAGGATGACAATATCACCCACTAAATCACCATCATCTTCTCAAGCTGTAAAAAGTGTGTTGTGGGAGCCACATGCCCAGTGGGTACCAGACACCAGCATTAGTCTTCATGGTTTCTGCCTTTCTCCCAGGAAAGCAAAAGAAGGTCTGGTCTTGGATCCAGGTGGATCTAAATATCAATATGGCCCAGGTCATGCTGTGTGATGTAGGCAGGAGGATAGCCCAGACTGTGCGTGAGAACTTAGCTCAAAAGTCAGACAGACCCAGAGTCAAACCTTCAGTTCTGTCACTCATAATCAAAGAAGCCCAACCTCTCCGAGTCAGATTTCTTCTTCTGTAAAATGGGGACAAAGTTCTGGCCTCCATAGAACTATTAAGAATAGTAAGAACATATATGATCAAACTTACCTAGCACATAAACCAGACCTTGTTCCAGGTACTTTATATATGGTAATTCATTTCATTTTTATTGTGATTTTATATGGTAAGTTTTATCACCATTTCCATTTGCAAATGAGGAATGCAAGAACAGAAAGGTTAAGTAATTAGTTTAAGGTCACAAAACTGGTGGTTGGTAAAATTGGAATTTTAAGTAGGTAATTTTGTACCAAAGTGTGGACTCTCAACCTGCTAGCATGCTGATCCAGAGTTACTGCACTGAGTCTGTAAATATCCATCATTATCTTTAAAATCTTCTCCCCTGTCATCATTGTTTCACCTATATGTACCTTTCTTTCTCAATCTATCAATTGGAACCAAGAAATTCACTTTGTCCAAATAACATGGAACAATGACCATGAAAGACATTGTGCCTGTCTTGTAAGGAGCCCTGTTTTCAGATAGTTATTTCTGCTCTTCCTTTCTTTCTTCCACCTTTTTCTCTTTCTCTCCTGCTTTTCCTCCACATGAAGTCTTGGGTGGTTTTGTGGACAGGATTCATAATGTTACTACTTACACCCACCAAAACCTATGATTTTTGCAGGGGAGAAAGATTTGGCTGGTTAATCACGAATTCCACATAGGGACAGTCTGAAACATTATCTATGCAGGATTCTGCTTTTGTTTGGTCTTCTATAAGTTTGTGATAAGGTTGAATGGATTCCCTTTTTACCTCTAAGAAATACTTTTTGGTAATGCAGGTAGTGGGCATTTATTTTATTTCTTTTTTTTTTGTGGCTGTCCAGCATTTGAACTCTCTTCCTGTTTATTGGAGAATTTGCTACCTTAGTAGTGGTTGATCTGGCTTTTATTGCATATCTAAGCACTGGAGATAGTGGCCATGACTTGACCAATCAATGCTGTGATACAGAGGCAAATGGAAATTTAGTTGGTGGCAATAGAGGGGGTGACCACATCCAGAATTCAAAGAAAGCAGAGACAGTTGTTGGCGTTAACGTTCAGTATTAAACTGTGGTGGCATTTGTTAATGCTATAGCATCTCAGGTTTGGTGATGCTGTTAACAGAGTCCTTAGAAGCTCTGTTCTATGATGTGATTTCAGGTGTCATTTTGCCCTTGAACCTAGTTCTCAGGCCCTCCCTTCAATTCTTAGAATTGAAATAATTTTTGGATAAAGCCAGAATTGCTTTCTGTTCTTTACAATAAGAATACTGACTGACACCACATAATAAGGTGTGGTGGAAAATACTATTAATCAAATCCTAGCACAACTGCCTCTTTCGAAAGTATTTTCATGCTGAAAAGAACAGGTGGCTAGTGGGGGCAGTAGAAGTCTACTTACATTCATGCTTTGTCTTTTATTGCACATTTATTGAGGGTCAGATCTGTGCTAGGCATCAGGACGGGTGCTGAGGATATACCACTGAGCAAAATAGATGTCAAGCCTTCATGGACACACAGTGGAAGGAAGGACTGATTTTAGTGGTCACCGGGCACTTTGGGTTTTGTTTTATAATCCTTTGCCTCTGTAGAAATTCAGAGAGTTGCAGAGCAAACTGTTGTTTTGATGTTAATCAATTAATTTCCTATTTGGTTCTACAAAGGTTGTGAAGTGGCTTATCAAAAATGCACAGATATAGTAAGATCAGAGTATCAAATGATGAAAAGAAACAACGTTTAGTGAAAAGGAAGCAGAGGATACAAATCATGTCCTGAAGACCATTAAAGCAAGTAAACCAGGTGCTCCGCTAAACTACTGAGGCAAGAGGACTGAAAATGATAAGACAAAGCCAATTTACGAAAGCATTTAAGAAAGGATGTCAGTTGTGCAGGAGAAAACTGCCTTTCCCTGGCTTTGAGTTTTTAGAGGAATCTGTCTCCAGGTTTTCTTATAAGGGGTGATGAACATTTTATAAAATATGGGAAATAGGAATAATTAGGATGCCTTTGTATATGTGTCTGCCATGTGCTGGTGGCAAGTTATTTGTCAGACAATTCAGGGTTTGGGAGCTTGTGTGTGTGTGTGTGTGTGTGTGTGTGTGTGTGTCAGGGAGAAGCAGTACAGTTTCCCACAGTTATTTCACTGTGATGATTAAACAACAACAACAAACAACCACACGAAAGAAGATTCATTTGGGTGCCACTGAGGGTAATTTCATGGATACCTTCCAATATACCTTCCAACTGCTTTCTCCAGTTGTTTGAAACAGGGGGAAATGCATTCTCAGTGTGGTCTTTCTTTCCCCTTGGGGACAGAGTAAGGGCTAATCCTGCCTGTCCTATGCAGTATACCAGTGAGAGGAATGGGAGCCCCTTTTAACCTTGGCCCTCTCTTAAATTCCAGATTGATATGGAACAGCTCCCATCTTAGAGCAGGAAGACCAAGACTTTGATGAAGATGAAGACGTAATCACGGGGATACGAGTGGTTACAGATTCAGGTTCCATGGGATCATGAGGGAAGGAATCATGGAAGAGACGATATTTAAATCAGACTATGACGGAAACTGTAGCAGAGGGCATGTTCCAGAGAGAAAGAAGATAGGTGCCTCTTCCCTCCTGAGTCCAGAGCTTCGGCTCTGGCTGCAGCACACGGCCGTCTCCGGCAGGGGCGCTGGGTACCCGCAGATGGCTGGCTCCCACGCCGCGCAGATTCCCTGGGCCAGTGGCGCTGGAACTTTACTTAGGGCGGCCCGCCGCTCTCTGTCTTTGGAAACCCACAGAGGCCTTGGAAGAGCCACTTCATTGTGGGCCAGTAATGGTCACTGTTTTATTTTCCAGACCTAGCCTCCTCCTCGGCCCGGTCCTCAATTTCCATTTTGGCTCAGCTGGGAAAGTTCACGAGGGTAGGGGCTCTGGGAATGGCCAGTGGTCGCCCTTGCTTGGTGGACTCAGATTTCCAGTCTAGTTCTCCTGTTTTTCCAGTTCTCTTGGCCCTCCCCTGGCACTCTTTCGCCTCCCCTTCACCACCCCCCGTTTGGCATCATTCTCTTCATTTCTCCTCTCCCTTTATCTATTTCCCCTTTTGTTCTCTTCTCTCACATTTCTTCTCGGCCCTCTGGCTGTTCCCCTCCCTCACTCCGCTTTAATCGCCTCCTACAAAGGAACTCTTCAGTCCCAAAGAGGAAGGGAAGGGCCTGGAGGTTGTCATCTCGCCAAGCCCTCTCCCACCCTCCAACTCTTTTCCACAACAGTCCCTCCTCCAGCTCCTCCTATCTCGGACTTTTCTATGCCTCAAAATCTCTGAGCTTTTCGGAGGAGGCAGGCTTCGTGTGTCTTGTCCCTGTGCTTATGAACAGCGGCTAGAGGTCCTCCTGAGGTTTAGCTCCGCTCTCCCCAGATCAACCAAACTCTCCGTCTTCTTGCGATCGCGAAGGGTCCCAGACGCACCAAGTGTCCAATCTGCCTTCCTGCAGCGGGGGCTTGAGGGCCTGATAAACCCACGCAGCGCTGGGCCGAGACCTTCCAACTGGTGGCGGACACTTTGAAACTACTGAACCGGCTCAAACACCGGTGTAGGGCAAGGGACGGCAAGACAAGACCCGGCAGTCCCAGGCAACAAGATGCGGCCAGCATCTTCCTGTGGGAGCTGACAGTCACTACTGTTTTCTCTCTCCACTCTGGGCCGAGGGTCCCAGGAAGGAGAGCCCCCGAACCCGAGAAGCTGGCGGCGATACCCCCCTTCCCCCCGCTGCCGACGCTTTCCGGTACTCTTTCCTTGTCCCCTTCTCCCCGTCTCTGAAGCGTAGTGGGATTACATGTGCGGGCGGTGGAGGGCCGTGGGTGCGCCCCGCGCGTGGGAGAGGGGGCTGCTGAGAGCAGCCTGCCTTATTCCCGACATTGCCTTTCTGACGACTCATAGGCTCCTGGAAATGCAAACACGGCCTGTGCGTGATCTGCGAGCGCCCACGACTTGAGTGCACTCCGAGCCCAGCCCGCTGCTCACATACGCACACAAGCTTGTGTAAACGCGCACGCAGGGAGCCGCGCGCCCCCGCTCACCCAGCGGTCCCTCTAATCAGCCCAGTCAGGTACCCCCACCCTGCGGCGCCCTCCCGCTAGCCCGGGCGCACCCCTAGCCTCACTCCCGTCCGCCTGCGCGCACGCACGCGCACGCACGCACTGCTCGAGCCCTCGCACCAGGCGGGGGCGCAGGCCTCACGGGGCGGGGAGCTGCGAGTGGAGTCGTGGGTCCATCCCGCGCTTGGTTGCCGCGCGCGCCGCCTCCCCGCGCGGAGGCTCTGGGCTACCCCAAAGCTCTGAAACGCGAACAGTTGGCGCTGGAAACACTTTACTCCTCTTCCTCCTACCCCGAGACCCTTATACCTCCCGGTGCGCCATCTCCAGCTCCCCAGAACAGGCCCGAAGAGTAAGCCCCCAAACGCGACAAGAAGCGGCACCCAACTCTTCAACCCGAGCAGGTTGGAGGCTGGATTTCGGAGAGACTCCGGAATGGGATCTCATGCCAGTTCCTCCTCCGGAATCCGGCTTGATTTTCGTATTTGAAAATAGGATTTTCTTATTACCTTTGAACACTCCTTTTTATACAATTCTTGGAGGAGCTCAGGGGGAAAGATTTTGGGAGATCTTATTTGAACATCAACCAAAGCACTGAAGGAGCATTCATTAATTTTCCTTGGGATTTGGAATCCGCCTCTGGACGAGAGAGCGAGTGAGAGAGCGAGCCGGGGTGGGGGGAAGAGTGCGGAGGACCGGCGAGGCGCGCCAGCCTGAGCCTCCTCCTTCCCGGCCGCCCCCTCCCCACTCCCCCGACACGCTCGCTCGCCAGCGCGCGCACACCCCCCGCGCCGGACCCGCACCTCGGCGGGCGCCACACACTCGGCAGCCCGAGCCGCGGTAGCCGCAGCGGGATGGAGGCGGCGCGCACGGAGCGCCCCACAGGCTGGCCAGGGGCGCCCTTCGCCCGGACAGGGCTTCTACTCCTGTCGACGTGGGTCCTGGCCGGCGCTGAGATCACTTGGGGCGCAACGGGCGGTCCCGGGCGCCTCAGGGCTCCGGCTTCGCGGTCTTCGGGGTTGCCTCCTCTGTTGCCGCGGGCAGTGGCGAACCAGTGGCCGGAGGAGCTGGCTACGGCGCGGAGAGCAGCCGCGCTGGGGCGCCGGCCCAGACCAGAACTGCTACCCCAGTCGCGGGGCGTTGAGATGCAGGATGAAGACGAGGGGACGTCGCCTGAAAGCGCGCGGTGGGTCCAGGGCATCTCAGCTCCTGGCAAGCTTGGTGGCCCGAGGAGAAGTCGCCGGGCACAGCCACCCAGCGCTCTGGAGCGCGGGGACGCCCTGGCTACTGCTTCTGCGGAAGGTTCCAAAGGAAGCCGCCCTCTGGCTAAGGGTTCCCGGGAGGAGGTGAAGGCCCCTCGGACTGGGGGATCAGCAGCTGAAGAGCTCCGACTGCCTAGCACATCTTTCGCGCTGACTGGGGACTCGGCCCACAACCAAGCGATGGTGCACTGGTCGGGACACAACAGCAGCGTGAGTACCCACCTGGTGGCTGATCAGTCTCCTGACAGCGTGGGGAATGGTCGGCGGGCTGGGGGTGACGGGAGCCATAGGTAGATAGTTGCTGGGGGATCTAGTGGACGTGGGAGCACCTGGACTTCCAGAGAGAGGTTTGTTCTGCCCCCCCACGCCCCCAACAGGTTAGCAGAGTTTGTTATAAGATGGTGTGTGCATTTGTTTACTTGAGACCCTAGGACTGGAGCCACCAGGAGAGGAGCAATGGGTGTCTTTAAAGATGAGCGGGGGAAAGATCTGTGATCACTTTCTCTCATACTCTGGAGTCAGTTTTCCTGTGAGTGTGGGTGCTTGCCTTCGTGGGTGAGGACATGGGCTGATGTGAAGAAGCCGCTGAATAGACTGACGGATTCCCCCACACCCAACCCCCTCGCACCTGTCAGGAGAAAAGGAACCCGGGATACTGAGGCCGTTGGGACTCCCAGACTTCTGTTCACCTTGGGGTCTCTGCGCTTCGCTTTAGGCGCGGGGCTCCCCCAAGTCAGTTTGTGCTTTGGTCTTCAAGTAACCACAGTTCCGTCTTCAAAGCCTAAGCAGCCTCCCTGAAAGGCTGTAGGAGACAGTAAAAAAGTTTAAAGCGTGAAGCGAAATCAGCACACCCTCCACATTGCTCGCTCGCTTTCATGCACAAGCATGCCTAGGTGGTGGAGCCTAAGGCTCTCTTTGGCCTCCGCATCCGGCTCCGGGACTGGAGTTGGGTTCGTGTGCTGTTGGCGCACCTCTCCACCCTTTCTCCTCCTCGCCAGGTCCCCCTAACGCTGCTGTACCGAGAGGTGGCGCCCTCGAGCCCACTCCGGCGGTCTGGGACGCCAGCTCTGGGCATCGCCTGCCAGGGCAGCTGCAGCGGTCCGCAGCGCGTGCCAGAGGGGCTCTCCCCACCTCGCCGCCACCCAGTACCGTGCAGCGAGTCAAAGAAAGGCGAAGGACGCACTCCCACAGTCGCTCCCACTCCGTTCCCTCCTGCTGTCCTTACTTCAATCAGCTTTGGGAATCCTTTTCTCTGGTCTGGTTCTCTGTTCAGAGGAGAACCTGGCCTTGGGTAGAGCAGGACTCCAGGCGCAGGGCGGTGGATGATGTGTGTACAAGCAGCTTTGGGGAGCTCATTTGATGGAAAAACTACCCACCACCCGCCTTTGTATGTCTCTTCTTGACTAGCGTTTGAAAAGATTTTCTTGGGAAATAGTTGTCTTATTTTAACAGAGCCTGTGAATATTACAGGAATGGGTAGTGAGTTAAAAGGAAGGCCAGGGGTCTGCAGAGCATAGCACAAGAGCAGTACCCAAGTGCAGATTCCCTGGTTCCCATGATGTGCAACTCGGTGCAGGCAGTTCAGCTTCTTTACCAAATGCTGGATTGGAAGGAAGAGTGGAGTCCACCTTGGGGCAGCTCCTAGCTGACTTCATCTCCTATGGATGAAGACCAATATAATCCTGGCTGGACAGCTCTGAGCTTGCCTGTTGAGCAGGTGTGCTTGTGCTGGATTAGGTGAATGAAGCTTTCCAAGTCCCCAGAGGACAAGTATGTGAGTGTGTGCAGAGGGAGAGTAGGAGAGAGTATTGGAGAGGGAGGGAGAAAGAAAAAGGGGGAGGGAGGAAAAGAGGGAAGGAGAGAGAGTGACAGAGGGGAGGGGGAAGGGAAAGAATTCTCTAACAGCAGGGCTTATGAATCTTAACTTCATTTCAGTTAGGTAATTAAGAATCGTGTGTTCACATTTTAACTAGGTAAGGATGGGTAGGCTGTGTGGAAGTAGATGTATCCTAAGAGGAGGGGGTGGTGTCCTGGTACATGTGGAGCTTTATTACTGCCACATTTGAACAATGTAAATTCATTCTGCCTGAAGAGTTTTTTTTTTTTTTACGTTTCTGTTTTTAAGGATCAGTTTTGAGTGTTGACAAAGAGATGATACTTTTTAGAGAAAATGCTTCCTGCAAATATTTTAATGTGCATGGCCTTCTCTGCCCATCTTCAGGGCAGTTGAGCAGCAAAGGAAGTGAGGGGCAACCTGGCCTTTGCCCCCTGGGGAAATCAAACAGGGCCAAAGGGCCTGGGCAGTGGACCATTTGGGTTTGGAAGGCCTTAGTGACAGTGATGAGGTTGGAGCCATTGACTGTGCTCTTGGCCACCTCACTGCTCCAGCAAGGATGAGGCAGCCCAGTTGAGCACACAGGGCATATCCTGTCCCCAGCTCCTAGGCTGCACCTGCATTTTCTGACCACATTTTGTTGGCAATACCAGGGAGGGAGGTGTCCTTGATTGTCAGGTCTGTGATGCTATTTAAAGAAGAAGGGAAACTGTCTTTGAGAGACTCTGAGGAAACAACCCCTGTGAGCAGAACTGGAAGACCAGTTCCCACAGCTCTGCCCAGGTGGGTTCCCTGTGCCCCTTATTTGACAGCAGGAAAAGAGGAGCTGTGGGAATGATGAAGCCCCAGGAAGTCCCTTGTCATTGTTTCCAGGTGGACGGAGATATCACAATCCAAGACCTTGGAGCCTAGCAGGCTCTTCTGACTTGACCCCTGGCTCCTGCAGTGTTGAATGTGTCCTTCAGGAAAGGCAGCAGTTTCAGCTTTGGCACAACTTGGGCTTTCCTGCTTCTCTTCTAGGTGCCTTTGGTAAACTTGGTTACTCCCTTATGGGGAGTGTTTTTAGTTGCTTCTGTAACGAAATTAAACTCCACTCTGGTGGCTTAGTTGTGACGTCATGACGTGGAGCTGGATGTAGAGAAGAGCCTTCACCCCCCACAGTGGTCCAGAATGCATGCCAGGAGCTTAGTGGCAGGAGGAGATGGTTGGCCAGGGCGTGGGCAGGCCTTCGCTGTGGTCCCAGGACTAGGGTGGGATGACTTGGTAAGCAAAGGAGGAGACCCCCATCAGGTTGGAGGCAGAAGGAAGCAGGAAGCAGAGGGGGTCTGGGCCCCACTCAGACAGTGTCATCCTGCTAGGTGTTCCAGGTAGAGGGAGGTGAGTGGACTTGGCCTTGGAACCTTTCCTGGGAGGAGTGATTTGCCTTTGTTGTTCTTTTTCACCACTTGACTCCTGCTGGGATCTTGGAGATTAATGGGTTAGAGATTGTTTCACAAACACCCAGGGGGAGCAAGTCCTATGGCTTACAGGGACACAGAAAAACACATTATTCTATTCTTTCCCTTCCTATGAAGGAAGAAGCCTCTCTGCTTGCTCAGTGAGTTGGAAATGGCTCTGGAAAGAGGAAAGTTGGGAAGGCACAGCTTACTTCTTCACACCCCCTCCTTCTTGGATTAACCCTTGCTGGGGTCTCTCATTCCTGGTGCTGAGGTGAGAGTAGTGCATCCTCCCTTATACTGGCTTCCACCTCTTTCCTGCTGCTCACTCTCAGCAGTGGCAGTGTGCATGCTGCTGTCCCTGCGGTGTGCCTGCTCGGAAAGACTTACCAGGTAGTTTGCAATAAACATGCCCAACGCTGTACCTTGGTGAGCAGAAATGAGGAGATGCCCATCATTCCAGGTCCTTGCCAGCTCACCTTTCCCAGAGTGTGCTAGGAGGTGTATCCCACGTGTTCCCTTGGGTAGGATTTCCTACCCTTAACTAGTGTAGCTGGACTGTATTCTAAAATATTTACTCCTAATGTGCAAAATAGTGACAGATTTGGTCAGATTAATTGTATTTCACTCAGTAAAGCATCTGATTGTGGCTCCCAAACAGATTTTTTAAATAGCTTTTGGCTGGATTGCCTAGCCTTCATCCTCCCTGCTCACAGTCCCCATGTCACAATTTCTTAATGCATTTTGCCTTCTCAGAGGCTTAATAAAGAAGCCTGCCACAGAAGCCATTCTTCAGGGGTTTGCCAAAAAAAAAAAAATCTGTTTTTAATTAATATTACAAGGAAAGCCATCTCAGTTGAGATGTAGCTGGGAAATGCATTGGGACATAACAGCACTAATTGCTCCTGGTCACTGTCAGCCAGCGGGGTGGTGAGGAGAGGAGGGACTGGGCTGTTGTCCGCTCTGCCTTTCCTCTGATGGCTGGGTTACAGGATCTGATTTGCTTCTGAGATCCTGCAGCGATTTCCAAGGTGAGCAGAAGTTACGAACTCCTTAATTGGGAGGCCTGATTTAATGGAAATGCAGTAGTTGGAACTTGATTTGTGGTTGGCAAGGAAGGAACACTGGGAAGTGGCTTCTCCTGTTACATAGGGTTTAAGGGAAGAGGGGTTGGTGGCTCCAGTGATAAGAAGTCTGAGGCGGCCCTTTCCTTGGGCTGTGTAAATCTGTCATTGTCACTGGAGGAGTTCTGGGACAGGATGATCTGTGTGCCTTAAATCAACCCTTAAGGAGCAGAGAGGTATAACTGAGCTGGACATGGGAGGTCTCTCTGAAGGCTGGTGGTTCATGCAAGGCTAGGTGTGGAAGGGCAAGTCACCTGAGGTCTGTGGCTTGACCTTTCTGTTGGTTTCCTGCTTTCTGCCTTCCTTTAGCCTCTTGGCTGGCTTGAAACACTTCCTTTGCAGGGAGAAAATGTCAAAGGATGATTCTGCAGCAAGTTTGGGTGAAAAGAGGCCTTGTGGTGGAGGAGGTAGAAAATGCAGAATGAGTACCTAGTAGGTCACCTTTGGCGAGTAGCCCTGGCTCTGTGGGATGAATGGAATTTGGTGAACCATGTTTATCCCCCTGGTGTGTAGGTGATTGGGAGAGAGGTCAGGAAGGGCCTGGCTTTATTAGTAGTCAGTGGAGATGAGGGTGCTCTTTCTCACACATAGTAGGTACTTAGTAATGTTTGTCTAAGTGCATGAATGAATGACAATCCCAGGTTTCATGGAGCATAGGCTACCAAGGAATTAGAAATCATTGCTTGGGATATTGGTGATTTTATAACTTGACTGCTACTGTGGCCAGAAGTGTTTCATCTGGAATGTCCACATTCTCACCTGAGTGCCTTTGGCTTCTTGGATTTGAATCCAGAGTCCTTTGGCCTTGCATTCAGGGCCCTTCACTCTGTGTGCCCTGGGTCTGCTTCTCCGGCTATGGATCTGTCCACTCCTCCACTGTTGCCTAGGCAGCCTCTTGGTTGTCGCAAGCCCTGGCTTGTCTGCAGGCCTTTGCTCTTAAGTCTCCTCGACTTGGGACACCCTTCTTCCTCCATTAAGATGCATCCGGTACTCGCAGCTCAGTTCTTGACCCCAGTGCAGGCCTCTATGAAACCTTCCTGAGAAGCATTTATTTTCCCTTTTCTCTGGTTGTTTATAGAATTTACAGACTGTAACATGCATCTGGTCATTTTTAGCTTAGTATTTGGTACTTTAATCCTGTGTTATTTGGTGCTTTTCTGGCAAGAGATGAAATAATTTACCAGCACCCACCCCTACCATTGTGGCTTCTGCTCCTCTCATGTGTGTCCTGCAGCATGTGGCACAGAGAGTGGCACATGGCTCAGTAACATGGCACTCGCCTTGGCAGCAGGACTTGCCTTAGCTGTGGGAGGAGGGGTGGGAAGGGGAGGTCATTTTTGCCTACAGTGGTGAATGGTTTAACACTGTCTCTTAATAACATTAAATTGAGGCACCTGGTTTATTATTTCATATGTGAATTTTAACTTAAGATTTAGAGAGACCGTTACCCCATTGAACAAGAGCATAGACATAAGGACTAGTCAGTGATCCAGGCTTCTTCTCCTGTACTTCAGAGATCAGATGGTCGCTCACATAAGATATTCAGCCTTTTGCTGGGCATTTCCTGTATATGTGGCATTGTTCTGGGCACTGGGGGTTGGTAGGGGTGTGATGGAGGGGAGACAGACAAGGATATGACAGCGTTGGCCTCAGGTGCTTCTAATACGCTTTGGATGTGAGACTGCTCTTCTGTAAAGTTAAATAACACACGACAAGACAGATGCCATGGCGTGATATGTGGTTAATTGTCAAGTGATCGTTTGAGGCTATGAGCTCAGAGGAGAGGAGATCACTGTGGGAGATACCACGGGCCTCAGACTCTCAGAATGTCAGTGCTAGAAGTGCTCTGGGAACTGCCTCCATCAAATCACTCAGCATAGAGAGGAGGGCTGAGGCTCAGATAGCACCCTACAGCTGCATTCCAGCTGCTCTTTTCTCTCAGAGTAGCCCTCTCCTATTCCTACCTGTTGTTTCCTGCCTTCTACTTTGAATCCGAAGCATTTCCTTCCCAAGACGAGACTTACATTCTTTCAATTCAGGTGCTGCCCATTTTGCAGGTAGAGTAGAGTAAGACTTCAGATGGGTATATATGAGGCTAGTCAGAGGGGCTTAGGAGTAGATTGTTCCTGTTGTTCCAGGGCTGTGCCCCAGAGCCACCTTGTTCCCCACTGCAGTGGTTGCAGGAGATAAATAAATAGTAAGCTCCTGAATGTTGAGTGAGCTATATCTTGCTAACTAACCCTCATTGATGGGGGCCTCTGTAAGTCACCTGGTTATTTGAATGAGTGAGGAAATCAAGCTTGGATGCATCACAAAGAACATTTTCCTTGTTTATGTTGATCAGCGTAGCTGGATTTAATTATTTATGGAAATGCTGTTCTTTATAGTACATGAATAAGTGTGCTATAGTAAATTTGCAAAATTTGCTTGACTGAGATGAGAGGGCCCCAGAGTGCAGAGGGACTGATCATTGAGGGATGTTGGTCAATAAAACTGTACCATGGCTTGGCACACTCTGAAGAAAACCTTGTTTAAGGGAAAAACTAGAAATAAAGTTCTGTATAGATAAGCAAGCATCCTATCTGGTTATGGACTGTGGGATTGTTAGCATGGGCATATGGTATGACATATGATAGATGACAGGTGTAAATTCATACTTGCAGAAGGTTTATGTCCTGAATACTGTCCTCTAGGATTTCCTGAGAATGGATAGATAATGTGAAACGAGGTCATGTGCTAGATAGGACAATGGATTCTGGTGTCAGAGGCCTGGATTCAAATCCTGCTTCTGTTTCGGAATCACTGTGTGTCTCTGGGCTGGTTGTTACCCTCTCTTTGCTGTCTTTCCATCTGTGGAAAGGGGTGACAGTAACAGTACCGCTCCACTTGGTTGGTAGTTTTGAGGATTAAATGAAAGTATACACTGTACAGCACTTAGAAGAAGTGCCTGACTTGTACTTAGTAACCTCCAAGACACTTCTCTCTTGGTTTAGTTATCATTTTTACATTTGGAATGGGCTTTCTCTTCATTTTCAAAGGGAAATATTGCAGAAGAGGAAGGAGCTTCTTGCCCAAAGCTCCCCAGTGGGCTGATGGGGAAGCCTTCTTGGTTCCCACACATCATCAGGATCCTCATTTCAAACACTCTTCGTAGTCCCTGTCCCCAGTCAGGGGAGCCTCTCTGTCTGTTGTGTAGACCTGAGATGGACAGTGAAGAGATCTATGAGTGAATGACTGGAGGTCAGGTGAGCAGAGCCCTTGGTGACAGAGACTCCCTGTTATCACAGTTATGGGGTGGACCACCATTTTTCTTCTCTGGAGCTCCTAGCTCTGTCTTTGTACCTGGTGTGAAGAGGAAATAGCCATGGTGGGGACTCTGCAGGATATCTGCAGTCCCTTGCTCAGAATGATCATCCTGGTCAAATTATTTTGTAGCAATGCACTCCCACACCTCCCCCGACCCTCAAATTTCAGGCTTGCCTTCCCTTTCTTCACCCAGTGCTCCAAGAATGGAACCTGAGATCGCTATGCAGACACTAGAGGGAGTGTTGCCTTGGGAAAAACGTGAAAATAAATAGGATGAAATCATGAAAAAAATGTACCAGGAATTGTTCCAAAGGAGAAAAGATGAGAAGAGGTAACCTGTAAATGCATTGTGCGGGGCGATGTTTGGCAACCCATAGAGGAACAGTTGGTTGGCAATAGGGTGGTTCAGGCCTGGGGGTTAGTATTCGTTCTCTTTCTGTAGGAAAAAAAAAGGCTTTAGATGTTTTATACAAGTATGTCCATTCAGCAGTGGGGTATTGAACCTATAAATGACTACATTAATATTCTACAAATAGATTCACCTAGAAGTGATGCTTAGCTGTGGTTCCTCCATCTCTTTGGTATATTCTTCCATACGCCCCCTTATTCTCTTATATGGTGGCCATCAATGGAAACTTATTGAGTTGAATGGAATACATTAGGAATACCTAATGCTGCTAGGGTGGTTAAAGAATGTCTGGGGGATCAGAAAGACTGGTCTCCTCCAGTGTCCCCAGCCTAGGATCAGTGCCCCCGGAAACTTCACAGGTGTTTCTGTCCCATTCTTAGGTCCCACATGTCTAACTCCATCCTCTCAAAAACCTTTTTGTCTCTATGGTGAGGTTGACAGTTTCTCATACAGATGGTTAGAACCAGGTTAAGGATTACACTGCATAAGAAATGAACCTATTCTTTTTAAAACATGTTCTCAGTGGGATAAGGAAAATAATGACTGAGCTGGTTTTTTTCCCCCAGGATTTAAAGAGCAGCTCAAGCTGCCAGATCTGGAGGTGATGGCATGCAGGAATGGGGGAACCTGTCTAGAGTAAGAATTTTGAGACCATGATATTGGAGGTACAGAGAAGCATTGTTTAGGGTGATGGTGGACAAGGTGGAGATCCTTAGAAGTGAAAGATAGAGTTGTTCATCTCTTGTGTTGCTATCAGTACTAGTCATGCTGGAAAACAAACTTTTTTTTTCAATTTTTATTTTTGTCTCCACATTTTTTAATTCATGCATTATAGTTGTATATAATGATAGGATTTGTTGTTACATATTCATGCATGCATACAATATAACAATATAATTGGCCAGTATCACTCCTTAGCATTTCCCCCTCCCTCCCCATCTTTCACCCCTAGGTCCTTTCCTCTGTTGATTGCCCCTTGATTTTCGTGAGATCCCTGCCTCCCTTTTCTTTTCCTTTTCCCTTTCTAGCTGCCACATATGAGAGAACACATATGACCCTTGACTTTTTGAGTTTGGCTTATTTAGCATGGTGGTCTCTAGTTCCATCCATTTTCCTGCAAATGCCATAATTTCATTTTTCTTTAAGGCTGAATAGAACTCCATTTTGTGTGTGTGTGTGTGTGTGTGTGTGTGTGTATGTGTATCACATTTTCTTTATCTATTCTTCCATTGATGGACATCTAGGCTGTTTCTGTCATTGGGCTATTGTGAATTGTGGTGCTATGAACATGAGTATGCATGTCATCATACTACAGGGTAAATACCAAGTAGTGGGATAGCTGGGTCATAGGGTGGTTCCATGCCTACTCTTTTGAGGAGCTTCCGTACTAATTTCCATAGTGGTTGTACTAATATACAATCCCACCAACAGTATAAAAGTGTTCCTTTTTCTTCACATCCTCTCCAGCATTCTTTATTATTTATGTTCTTGATGACTGCCATTCTGAATTGTGGGAGATAAATCTCAATGCAATTTTGATTTGCATTTCCCTAATTGCTAATGATGTTGACCATTTTTTTCATGTATTTGTTGGCCATTTTTATTTCTTCCTTTGAGAAGTGTGTGCTTAATTCATTTTCCAATTCATTAGTTGGGCTATTTGATTTTTTGGAGTTAAGTTTTTGGGGTTTTTATATATTCTAGATATTAATCATATGTTAGAGAGTAGTTAGCAAAGATTTTTCTGCCATTCTGTAGGTTCTCTCTTCACATTGCTAATTGTTTCTTTGCTGTGCAGATCTTTAATTTGATGCCATCACATTTATTAACTCTTGGCATTATTTCCTGAGCTTTAGGGATCCTATTGAGAAAGTCATTGATTGTGCCTATATGTTGTAGTGTTGACTCTACATTTTCTTCTAAGAGTTGCATAATTTTTGGTATAATTTCTAGGTCTTTGACCCATTTTGAGCTGACCTTTGTGCAGGGTGAGAGATAAGGGTCTAGTTTCCTTCTTCTATATATGTATAATCAGTTTTCCCAGAACCGTTTGCTGAAAAGGCTGTCTTTTCTCTAATGTATGTTTTTGGCACCTTTGTCAAGGATCAGATGGCTGTAGATGTGTGGGTTTATCTCTGTGTACCATTGGTCTATGTATCTGTTTTTATGCCAGTAGCTATAAAGTTTTGTTACTATAGCTCTGTAGTATAATTTGGAGCCAGGTATTGTGATGAACCAGCAATGAGCCAGTATTACTTTTTTGGCTTAGAAGTGGAAAGAACATGTTTCACTGGAAGATTTTCCAAAACTCCAAAATGTCCTTTTTTTCTTACGAGAAGTTCCTTAAGCGTCAGTGACCTTGAACAAGTTTCCATACTTTAGTTTCACTGGTTACAAAATGAAAATAATACTGTACTTATGTGATGGTTGTGTATTTCTGACATGATGCATAAAGGGTCTAGCTAGCACAGTGGACTACTTTAACAGGTGGGATTGTTATCTCCCATTGTCCACTCAGGTGGAAGATGGGGTAGTCTTTCATAGCAGATCTCTTGACCCTCTGCCCATGTCCTGAACACTCTCCATATTGGCCTGACCTCCACCCACCAGCACCAGGGGCTGTTGGCTCCAACAGCTTTCTGTGGTTACTGGGTCAGGCTTTGATTATACATGACACAGGCTGAAGAATCAGAAAATTAGTTCCTATCAAAGAATAAGGAGAAACGACCTATCAAAGACTGGTGGAAGCTGGTGGATAAATGTCCAGCTGTCTTGCCCTTTGGGGTGGACTACTCCTGAAGTTTCCTTTTTAAACTGTCTCTGAAATTAAGACCTATTTGCTTACCATGGTAACTTGCTTGCATTTATGATTTCCATTCCTATTTCATTTCTCCACTGTCCTGTCAGTATTTCCATGGATCACCTCCCATATAAGCTATGTAAATGCAAATCTTTATTTCAGGGTATGCAACTGAAGAAACCTCAACTAAGATCCTCAGTTATATTCAAATGTATTGGTTTGACTTCTCTAGAGAAACAGAACCAATAATATATAGGCATAGATTTATTCTAAGGAATTGGCTCATGCATTTTGTGGCTAAGAAACCAAGGATATGTAGTTAGTAAGATGGAATATGTCTAGAGCCCATAGCATAGTTCTAGTTTGAGTTTGAAGGTCTGAGGGGCAAGAGAAGACTGATATCCCAGCTCAAAGACAGTGAGTCAGAGAGAAAGAATTCTTTCTTACTCAGCCTTTTATTCTGCTTGGACCTTCCATGGACTGAATGAGGCCCATCCGTACTGGGGAACGCAGTCTGCTTTATTCAATCTACTGACTGAAATGCTAACCTTATCTGGGAACACCTTCGCAGACACAAAGAGAATGATGTTCAGCCAAATATCTGGGTACCCTATGGCCCAGTTAAGTTGACATATACAATTACCTGTCATACCAAGTCAGGAATTTCTCTCTCTCTCTCTCTTATTTGTGGTGCTGGGCATGGAACCAGGGTCTTCTTCTGCATGCCAGGCAGTTACTCAGCTACTGAGCTATATCCCCAGTCCTTTGTCATATTATTTAAAGTCCTGTTGTGGGCCTTGCTGTAGTAAAAACTAGGAATGAGAGGAAGGTGGGTCTGAGATAACATCCTTGAGGGGCATCATGATGTGTTGGAAAGAATATTGGCTTTGGGATTGGGAGTCTCTGGACTCCCGACATTTACATGAACTGTCTTCAGCAAGTCATCTGTTTCTCAGGTGCAAGGAAATGAAGACCCTTCCAGGTGCAGAAGCTGGAAGCGCACTGAGGAAGAGTTGCGAACGTATGTTATTTTGGGTACATTATTAGTAAAAGGAGGATCTGCAACTGTGATGAAAAAAATTGGAAAGTACTTCTTTCAAGCATGTATAGGTGTGGTCTTTAAGCAGATGCATTTTCATTCTTTCGAAAATCTGATTCATTCAGTATTTCATTTGCTTAGTGCAGTGCTAATTAAGTTGTTTGAATTTCTGGGGTTTAGTTTCCTTATCCCTGAGATGAAAGAGCAGCCTAGCTTAGTGCAAGCCCATCTCATCACAAACTTGATGCAAT
This sequence comes from Aplodontia rufa, assembly GCA_004027875.1. Lineage (NCBI taxonomy): Eukaryota > Metazoa > Chordata > Mammalia > Rodentia > Aplodontiidae > Aplodontia > Aplodontia rufa. The sequence continues at coordinate 55,741 of PVKS010002136.1, forward strand.
ATTAGGTCAGTCATTTATGTGTGTATGAATTGGGGACAATCCTGTTTGCTCCTTTTGTGTCACAGTTGAATGATGAGATGCCGCATGTGGGAACATTTTGAAAAGAACAGGCGGTGATACGAAATCGAAGTGTTAGCTGACCTTAACTCTCTTTCATTCCTGAAGGAGTGGGAGGTCTGTCAGCAACAGATCTGAGACCACATGCACCACCAGCCTTCCTCTGTCTGCGCAAATTAAACACTTCCATTAATACACACAGTGGTACTAAAAACCCCAAGATTCTTATTCTAGGCATGATGTACAATTTATTTCAGGTCAAATCTGATATAATAAAATTCCAAGGTGGGAGTGGAATTTGACGTTTGAAAAAAATGTGTTCCAGAACTTGACCTGTATTGATAGCTTTACCTTATTCCTTTCACATTATGTGACTTATTTGAGGAACACTTAGCATGTGCCTGGTATTGCAGTATGTGAGGACCACATGATGGCCCCCAGAAACCCAAAAGCTTATGGTTTGATGTCCAGAAAGCATATTGGACAGCTATTGTAGAGGATAATGCAAGGCAGCATAAAATACATGCTCATTTAAGCATATTTAGGAAATGAATTGGACTTGACCATGGTGAATGAAAAATTATAAAAATGTCAGAAATACTGTGGCTGTTTTTATTATCTGCAACAAACTGTAGTCACATGATTGAAAATAGACGTTGCCCTGTATCACTAAACCTGGGACACTTGACAACACATGTTCTGACCTTGTGTCAAATCAATTATCCTGTGCTTGCACAGTTATTGAGAATTCTGCCAGTTGGTTTGGGCTGTGACTTTCTCATAGGATTTTTCATTTAACTTAGTGTTTCTACTTATCTTTACTTTCCATACAGGCAGATGAAGCATCTGCCTTTTCACCCTAGTACTCAGTCTAACTTTTTAGTTGGATATTCTAATTTGTACTGATTTCCTTCTTTCTAGGTCTGTTTCCCTTCTGCCATCTCAAGATTTCCATTTATTTCACTCCCGTGTCTGTGCTTCTGTTTCTTGGCGTCCATTCCCCTTTGTTGGGCTGCTTTGCGTTTTGTGTGGTATATCCTCAGTAATCTTCATTGAGTGCACGCGGACGTCCTTGTTTATACCTATTGCCCTCATGTAATAGGAATAGATTTCTTTTAACTCTCCAAAGATCCTGCCTTGGAGGATAAATCAGAGGCACCCAGTACTTAGGAGATACGCTAAAAAAAAATTCTCGGCATGTCTAAAATCCAACTTTGCTCTCGCATTGGTTTGATGGTTTATCGGGACATAGAAATCTAGGGTAAAAAAAAAATTTCCCTTGGATCTGTGAATCACTTGGATTTGCTGGTTTTTGTATCATCTGCTATTCTTGGATTATGTATCTCCCTTCCCACTCAGGGAATGATGAGAGTGAGGAAAAGGGGTGCCCAGCATGGGAAACCTGTGATGTTGTTCACATGGGTGCTGTGCACTCCTTTAAGAAAACCTGGTGCATTAAATCCAGATTTAAACAGAATCTGCAGTATGTTGTGGGGGATTCAACACTATGAGCAATCTGCCATTGACATTTGTTAAAGGTTTTCCAGTTGAATTTCATGTTAAAGGTAGTCAGATACTTTTAGCTACTTTTTATTTAAAAATTTTATAACACATGTCAATACTTGACATGTGTTTGTGGGGGACGCTCTGTGTGCCATAATGGAGGAGAGGTGTATGATACTGTCAAAGACTGCACAAAGGACATTTAACTTAGGGAAGGCATAGAGGAAGTGGCAGGTGAGCTGAGATCTCAGAAGATGTGCCTTCCAGGAGAAGAGGAGAGGACAGAGTGTCCTCCTGGGCACGTGGATTCAGCAGCAAGGTCTGTGAAGGGGATGGAAAGAAACACAGTGGTTGGATTAGAGGGGCCGGGGATTGTGAAAGGCACAGCTAGACAGGCAGGCATAGGGAGGACCAAGCAGGACCTATGGGTTTGTCCTTTGCTGTAAGAGCAAAGGGGTAGGCTGTGAAAAAGTTTAAAGTAGGAGAGTGATATATTTACATTAAAAGATCACTTAGGCCATCCTGTGGGTTGGAGGGAGAGAAGGATGGTGTCTGGGGGACTGGATGATAGTGAAGCTGAAAAGGATGTTGGCTTGGGTAGCAGAAGTGGGTGTGGGCAGGAAGGAGCCCACTGAGGAAATATTGAGCAGTTGCTGTGTTCGGTCCTAGGCGGCTCTCATTTTCCACTCATTCCTTTACACTGGGCCTTTGCAGTGCCTTCTCTGGGTGAGTGGGGGCTCTTCTCCACCTCTTAACTTTGCATTTGGCAGTGTGACTTGCTCTGGCCAAGAGAAGAGGTGAAAGTGACACTGCGTCAGCTCTAAGCTTAGGGATCAAGAGCCATTGTGTGTTTTGTACTCTGTCTTGCACTTCCACAGTGCATACAAGACAAACAGGCCCAGGCTAGCCCACGGGTCTCCAGAGGAGGACAAGAGACAAGAAGTCACAGCCATTCCTGGGCAAGCCTAGCCCAGATCAGCACAGCACAGCCCAGCTGGGAGCAGCCAGTCCCCAGGTGCCCTGAATCATTGTGATAAGAAGTGCTTGACATTTGGGTTGTTTATTCTGTAGCATTTTTTTTTTTGCAGCAAAAGCTAACTGATACAGCAGGTAGAATCAACAGAACTCGAGAGATGGGATGTAGCATATTTGGGGGAACGTAATCACTGTGTTAAGTGAGGCTCACCAGTATTTCAAGGTCATTAACCTCGTGTGAACAAGCTCTCGGTTATCCTTAGGTGTGTCCTTTTGGTGATTGCCTGCCACTCACTTCTTACAATTCATGGCTGCTTTTTCTGGAACTGAATGAGGTAGGTCAGATCCATGGTCTAAAGGAATTAATCCTCCCCTCTTTTTCCTTCTCACTTCCCCCTGCAGCCTAATCGGCTTCCTGCAGAGCCTTGACACTGAGTGGTCCTCAGGTCTCTCAATAGGGCCTTCAAGCTCTAATTCTTAGTGTTTCCTTTTAAGAGTCAAAGTCAATTTTTGCTCTATCTGGGAAGATGGAATTTCACTTGAAAGGAGGAGAAATGCAGGGCCAGGGCTTTCCTTGGTCTTGACTGATTACTTAAAATATATTAGTTCTGATAAAATATTTAGCTTTTAAACAACAAATTTAATATAGGGACTTGCGCTTTATTTATTAATGGCAGTTGCAGGGAGATTGGTAGGAGTTGTGCTAAAGTGCACTGTTGTGATTTTGCAAAGTATAGTAATTACTGTAATATTTTGTTGAATTATTAATATCTACTGTGCCTGCAGGAACGTAAGCTTCTGCAGTCGAATTCATTTCGAGATTGCCTCCCCCCCTTTCTGGTTTTGTTTTGTGTTTTCTTTCCTCCTTGTGCCCTTACAAATTTTTTTAGGCAATGGTTTGGGGTGGGCAGAGTTGAGTGTATTGCATGAAACATTATTGTCGCAACCTGTAACCAAACGTAGGAAGCAGAGAAAAGCCCTGGTTCCCAGATGATCTTGTGCTTCAGTCCAGTGTGCTTGCAAAGGCAGACTGAGGGATGTTGAAGCAAGCTCCTTTTCAGGAGCTGAGATGAGAGAGAATAGCTGGCCTGTTATGGATGCACGTATGTGCAAGCCTTTATGCATAGCTGTGCTTATCTGTGGATGAAGTTGGTTCATGTGTGTTGAAACATCATTTTTCTCCTTTACTAATTGGTTCTACAGTTCTTCTTTAGTCTCTGTTATATGCTCAAGTGAGACCATTGTGGATGATGATGTTGGTATCTTGCATTTGTGACCAGATGGGCTCAGGACACTTCAGGGTTCTGAATCTGGGTTCAAGGACACACACGAGGGCATCCTTTCTCATTGTGTCTAAACAGAAATCAAAGGCCAACATTCGCATCACCACCTTGCAGCTTTTTGAAGTGGTCCAACACAACCAGCTTCTGAGTCTAAGCTTCCTTCATCTGTGGCTCACAGGGAAATCATATATTGGAAGGATCAGAATGAAATCTTGGTCTTCGAGGAGATTGAAGTCTGTGAGCAGGATGTGCAGATAGAAGAATGGATATTCTTCTGTCCAACCCTAAATGAAGCTTCAGGGATGGGGTGTCACATTTATGGCAGGTGTGCTGTGTGCCTGTATCAGTCTTGGGCACTGCACTTTTCTCCTCTTAGAACCTTTAGGAACGGGGCTGTTATTATCCCTTTCTTATAGATGTGGAAAATGTGAGCCAGAGAGTTTAGATTGTGAGGATCACACAGTAATGAGATGCAGAGTAGGTAATGAAACAGGGAAAGGCTTTTGAAGATGGACAGTAGCCAGGTCTACTGTACCGATGACGTTGACATCAGGGTCATGTGATTTGGGTGTGGGAATAGGCTGAGAGAACCAGAGCAAAGAGGTGGGCGGCACTGAGAGAGCAGTGTTTATGTCCTTCTAGAATGATGTAGTTTTACAAAAATGATGGACAATAATCCATGAACGCTGAGCCATCTTCTGTGCATTTAGCATCTCATTTAATCCTCATGGTGACTCCAGGAGCTTTCTGCTGTCATGAGCCTCACTGTAAAGATAAGCAAACAAGGCATGGTCGGGCTCAATACCTGGCCCATGCCACACAGATGGTGACTGGCTGAAGACTCACCTGGTCCACCTGGCCTGAGAGCTGCTCACTACTCAGCCTGGAGCCTACTTCTCTGGCTTTTTTTATAACTTTTTCCCATTTGGATCCTCCTGTTCTTCCCAAGTCTTCCCAGAATATTTACACTTGTGTTTTGGCATTTCTAGACAAGGATCAGGGTGAATAAAGGCTGGAGGTAGGGAGGAACAGGGTGTATTTGGGAACCAGGAGAGGCAGAGATGAGATGGGCCAGGTTACAGAGGCATTGCTTGGCCTCCTGGCAAATTTATACTTTTTTTTTGTAAGTAATGTACAACCGTTAGTAATTTTGAGCAAGGAGGAAATGTCATTAGCAGTGGTGTCACTCAGTCTCAAAACATTGCCAAACCCATTCTCCTTACTTTGCAAGAGGAGGAAACAAAGGCCCAGAGAGGTGCAGCAACTTGCCTAGGGACACCCAGAAAATTGCTACTGGAAGCAGAAGCTGAAGCCCACAGTGCTGCTTTTCCTTCCAGTTCAGGGAGCTGATGGCCGCCTTCCTCTCCCTTTGCCTATTCGCTTTCCATCAGCAGTGCCTCTTGCCTGCTCTCTCCTCTCCACCACGATCTGCACAGTAGCGGTCCTCTCCATCATTAGAGCAACCAGTGGGGTTCTGCTGTAATTAACGGAAGCCAACGGGGGAAGCAAAGCAGAGCAAGGGAAAAAAGCAACCAACAAAACATCTTAGTTCCCACACAAACTCCCTAACAACTTCCATCTATCTGCTTCCATGGGAAGCTGCTTGCTTTAAATACAATAAGGGAAACCCCACAGATGGTGGGGGAAAGCAGGTTATTAAGTTACCTTCAGGCTGCCAGAGTAGGGATCGGCTCCTTGTCCTCCCTACCCTGCAGTGCAAAACTGATGAAATATTAAGGGTTGAAAGAGACCTTGAAGGTCATTGAGTTCAACTTCTCCTCCAAGGCAGGGTCCCCTCCGCTGCCTCCACTCCCAATATCTCTGATACATAATTACATGGCTCTCAACTTCCTCTGCTCCCCAACTTTACTGGACCAAAGCTCAGGTAGGGATAGGAAGACACTTTCACTAGCAAAAAAACTGGCCACCCAAGCCTATTGTCATTTTACAGCACTGACTCCGGAAATGTCTAATTAATTCATTTGTCCAATTAGCCCCTTGCTCTCTGAAGTGCTTTCTCGTGGTTGCTGAGCAACTAGGATAGACTTTCAGCACACACATCTGCTGGTGAATGAACCAGTAGTTTTTTCCTTCACTCTGGTCCCTCCCCTGCCCTTTCTCCTTTAATTTTTCTGGATGTGCAGTAAAGAAGAACATCTCCAGCATTCCGCAGCCTTCTCACCTTCCCCAGGCCTCTCTGAATGCGCTTGCTGCCTGCCTTAACACATTTCCCAAGGTAATTTTATGCTAGACATTTGTCATGGACGAGAAGAGTGACAGAATTTACAGGTATACGGAGATGCATTTGCAAAGTAATGAAATTAGCCCAGGACATAGGAAGAGTTTTGCGGTTGTTTCAAGGGCCTGGCAAAGGGTGGTTTCAGAGGTGTTTGGAAAGAAGGGGCAGATGCCTTTGGATGACATGGCTTTAATAAGTGCAACTTGACCAAGTGGTGATTCCATTTCTCTTTCCTGTGTCTCAGCCTGGAGTTCATGGTGAACAGTTAACGGGAGGGGGGATTTTAAGGCGAGGAGGGCAGCAAAGTGCCCTGACGAGTCATCCTTGAAGGATAATGTATTCCAGTGTAAGGATGTGGGAACGCCATGGGTGGCCTTGGAGAGTTGACAGTAGAACTGGTCTTGGGGCCCAGGCTTTCATCCTTCTGTTTTTATAGATGAGGAAATGGACTCTGAACAGTCCTCAGTTCCCCACACAGTTCCTTTTATATCTCATGATGGGATCCTTGTCCACAAAGTTAGTCACCCAAGTCACCCAAAATCATTTTCACAAATCAAATTTATGAGGTGGAAGCAGTGGCTCAGTGGTTACAGCACATACCCGGCATGTGCAAGTGCTCGGGTTCAAACCCCAACACCCATGTGTGCAACTAAGTGTCAGAGCAATGAAAGCCAAGTGAAAAATGAAAAAAAAAGATTCTCTCTCTCTCTCTCTCTCTCTCACTGTCCTTCTCTCTTAAAAAAAATCAACTTTATTTTGGAATGGTTGAAGTTGGCACTGAAGACTCACTGAGCTCAAGGATCTTGGCTTCTGCCCTTCACCTTGGCATATGTATTTTGTTAGGGGCATGTGCTAGGGCCCTGTGTTCAAATGTGAAGAAGGAGTGGACTGTGTTGTCAGAGCCCGCACTGTAGTGGACAAAGCAACATGAAGGAAGCCTTCGGAGGTGGGTCTGGGCCCCTTGACCTGGGCTCTGATCTTATGCTGAAGGGGTGGGATGTGGGGGTGGGGCATTCTTGGCCAAGGGGACAGTCTGAGCCAAGGTAAGGAGGCACGTAAGGTTGTGGCGCATTCAGGGCCTGGAGAACCTTCAGGCCATCTGGTTTTTCTCCGGTACATGGTAGATGGTTTGGTAGGCCCATCCTGATATCTGAAGATACTGCCTCCTGCTCTCCAGAGTCATAAGAAAGTAATTGTCTTACTCTGTTCGTGTCTGGGTATGTGCAAGTGTATGCCAGCTTTCCTGAGTGGAAATGACTTCCCTTTGCAGTTAGTTCATGGATAACGATGGAGGCCCTAAAGCGTGCACGCACCGAACACATCCTTGGCTCTCTCTGTGGATTGTACCTCTTTGGGAGCAGAGCCTTCAGGAGAGCCAGCTGCTTAAGAGAAAAAGAGGCCCCTGTGTTGTGGAAAGCCCCAACCCCAAGAGCTTCCTGTGGGACCCAGGGAAACCTTGTAGGGAACGGGGCCCATTGCTTGGCATTCCCAGTGTGGCAGTCAATCATTGCAATGTCAAGGGACAGAGAAAGAACCAGCTAGTGACAAGGATCTCCCAGACCAGGACTAGTGCATTGTTATTTCAAGCTTCCTCATCAGGGACAAGTTCTTCCCCTGCTACCCAGCCAGATTGATCTGGTGGCAGGCAGTCCTTTCCCAAGGCTGGGCTTGAATTTTAGAGTCCAAAGATGGGAAATGGCATTGTAGGGTGCTTATTAATACAAAATCTGTTTTGGAATTTTCTTTCTTTTTTAAGAGAGCAGGGATAGAGAGAGAGAGAGAATCAATTTTAGTTAGTTTTTCATGTGGCTTTCGTTAATTCAACACTTCATTGTCCATGTGGTGCTGGGGTTTGAACCTGGATCCTCGCACATGCCAAGCAAGCGCAGTAACAGCTGAGCCACTGCTCCAGCCCTGGGCATTTTCTTAACAAGGTAGTTTGACTTCCTCTAGGAATTAAGCTGGGGGTGGCTGCTATTTTTCTGGTAAGACTTATTACTCTCAGTGCACTCTGGCTCTCAAATCACAACTATCTGATTTTGGAACAGTCAGACACACATTGCTATCTAAGGCTCTGGTAAGGGAGGGTCCATGGCCTTTTATTCAGTAAACATCTGATACTTTGCTGTTTGGTGCTTGAAGCCACTGTCTGCTTGGGTCTTAGATTGGAAGGTAGATAGAGCTTCCAGGAGTCACGGCTTCCTGCTAGTTGCATGGATTTCCTTTGGTGAAAAATGATCCTTGTTTTGGGGAGGTCCACTGAATCTGTTCTTTTCCAAATGGGGCTGCTAGTGAGTGGTGGAATGGACTGGTCATTTCCTTGTCATCCTTTTGGTGATTTGATTACCCGCTTTCTGGTTGTGCCCACATGGCTTGTTTCCCACCCCATCTTATATAAGGAGGCAGGGTGCATCTGGTGCCAGATTTCATTCAACCCTGTAACAATCCTCCCTTTATGACATCACTGCTCATTGCCATGGAAACCTTTCCTCAAGTCACAGAGACTGGATTGTCGCATCATAGCATCAGGCAGCAGGAGGAGGAGAGGAGAGGAGAGGATTGAAACAGCCCAGAGAGATAAAAAGCCAGTAAGAGAGCAACCAGTGGTAGAGATATAGGATTTTTCTATTAGGATCCTTGAGTGGAGAGTCTAACCATGGGTTGCTTGTATAAACCCGACCTAGGAAGAAAAGGGAAGAGCTTTTATGGATTGTGAAGCCTGAATTCTTTGTTCTTGCTCAGTTTTGATTAGGGGAAATGGAATGATTTTAATGAGAGCTAATCCTGTATTTTATATTTCTCATTTGATCCTCATAAAATCTCTATGAACTTAACAGATCAGGGAGGTTAAATAATCTGCCTGAAGTTACTCAGCTGGAGAATGGCAGAGCTGAGAATCAGGAGCATGAGATGTGAACTGTGCTTTTGTGCAGCTGATGGTGTGTGTGTGTGTTTTAAATACAATTATCAAATATAAATAAGATATGGATAGTTAAAACTGTGGTTGGAGTCATGAAGAGGATGCACATGGTGCAACCATGAGATCGTGTTGGAGAGGGAGCAGGGAGCATTGTGCTTCTATGTTCTGATTGGAGGTGTGTGCTTACACATCCATGCCCTGTTCTCAAACATTCCCCTTCTGCCAGATTCTCCTGCTGGACCTCTCCATTAACACCCTCTTCCTCTGCCAGTTTCCTTTGCCTGGGACCATATTCCTGAGCCCTTGCTTCTGCATTTGTCTGCTCCATTCTCTCCAGGGCTTGCCCGTGGCTGTCTTCCCTCCATCCTGATTCTTCCTACCTATTCCCCACCTTCTGTCTGTCTAGGCTATAAAGTCCTGGAGAGAAGACACCCTTCTCTACTTTTTTCCTGCATACTAGGAAAGCTCTCCACCACTGAGCTACAGCCTCAGCCCTTCGTCGTTTTAAATCTTGGTTTATCCAAGGATCAGGCTAGAAGATCTGCTGTAAAATAAGTGAATAATTACTTCTTATAGAAAAAAAATTAATGTTTTTTCATAGTTAAAAATATTGTCTTAAAGACTTTCCTTATCACCCTTCGGTTGATAAATGAGCAAGTAACAATCAAACATTAAAACAAAACAAAAAGCAAAAGCCCCAAACCCCAGCACAAACCCAGCCCAGTGCAGGAGCTCATTGTGTGAGCCCCACAGCTCTCGCTACAGCTGGTCCCCCTCTGTGGGGTGGTGTCCTTCAGCACAGTACCTCTCAGGGTTCTAAGAGCTGCAAGTGTTTCCCCAGGGACTACTTCTGGGAGCTGCGCTTCTTGCTGCTCCACTTGGCAATAGTTGGGTCCACAGAAGGCCACTCCTCTATTTCTGTGCACTCACCTCGCTCTCCCTGACTCTTCTGGGTTTCAGGAGTGTTTGCTAAGGCCCCTTTATTGCACTCCTAGGATGTTGAGTGGGTGGGTCTCTATCTGGTCTCCAAAGTGTTGCTGCTTGACTCAGCTAAGCACCCTTGCTGGTTGGAGCTCTGCTCTTGCACTTTCCTGTGCCAGGCGCCAAGTGTGTGTGTCTATGCACATATGTACCCTTTAAATCAGCCAAATTAAATGCATTTGCCACCCATGCTTGGCCTAGAGTAACTCAATCTGATTGCTAAGGGGGCCTTCTGGACCTGCTTTATTGATTCTATCGGAGCCATTGATGACTGGCGCATCCAGAGCTACCAAGTGGATTTTTCATTTTTTTTTAAATGACGCATGGGAGTCATAGAATGTGAATTAGTTAAGATCTCAGGCTTTGCGTGAAGTAAACAAGGGTTTGAGCCTCTCACAGCTATCGATCTTGAGCAAGTTTCTTATATTTTCTACATTTTGATGTGTTCATTTACCATAGGGGCGTGACTTTTAGTACCTCCTCTGATACAGTGGTGTTCAGATTCAGTGGGATAGACCTGTAGACTGTCATCACTATGTCAGCTCATCAAAGTTAGCTGTAGAGTGGGCCACATGTGCCATTCTTATCCCCCCGACCCCCGTTTAGTCAGCTTTTCATTGCTGTGACTAAAGACTTGACAAGAACAATTTTGGAAGGAAAAGTTTATTTTAGGTCTCATGGTTTCAGAGGTTGTAATCCATAGAAGGCCGGCTCCATTCCTTGGGCCTTCAGGTGAGGCAGAAGATCATGGTGGAAGGGTGTGGTGGAGGGAAGCAGCTCAATGCATGACTGCAGGAAGCAGAGAGAGAAACTCTAGAATACAAAATATATACCTCAAAGGCACATCCCAATGACCAGCCACACCCTACCAGCCTATAGTTAGGAGTTGATCCCTTTCGGAATCAACTCACTGATTGAGTTAAGGCTCTTGTAACCCAACCATTTCATCTCAGCCTTCCTGGATTATCTCACATGAACTTCTGGGGGAAACTTTTCATCCAAACCATAACATCCTCTCCCCGAAAAAAACTTAAGGAAAACCTTTTGAACTGAATGCAAAACTTTAATTCATAACACAGATTATATCTAAATTTTCTCAAATTTGAATTAGAAGGCTCAGAATAATTGGCATTTTAATTGTTTATCATTTGTAGGTACCCTAGGAAAAGGGGTCAAGGAAGACTAACTCCTGGTATGAAACTGATTTCTGAGAGCTTTGTCAGATATTAGAGATATTTCCCCAAGTGTGACCCTAACCTTAGGACTATAAAAGCAAATTAAACACATGTAATCCCATTCTTCCAAGAGCACATGGTTCTCTTCAGATAGTACTGCCAGAGGGGAAATTCTACTAGATGTGTGAGTTGACATGCCACACACTGATTGAGTGAAGGAAGCAGTTGAAGCAGTTCTGTGAAGCAGAAAGAAGTATTATGAGCCAGCCCTGCCATTCAAAACGGGCTCTGTGACCTTTTGGAAGCTGGTTCATTTTTCTTGGCCCTCACACCCTCAGATATAGGAGGGGAAAGGGCAGTTGCTACTACATCTTTTTTTCCCTTAAACATTTTAATTGTTATATAATATATATGTCCTGGAGTGCAAAGATCTAAAAATTTAGTGTACAGTTCAGTGGTATTAAATATGTTCGTAATATGTGCAGTCATTACTGCCATCCATCTGAAATCCAAAATGCTCCATAATCCTAAACTTTCTGAGTGCACACATGATGCCACAAGTGTACAGTTCCAAAGCACAAAATTGTTAAAAATATTGTATAAAAGTACTTTCAGGGTATGTGTATAATGTACCTATGAAATGCATTTCCTGTTTGGACTTGGGTACCACCACTGAGACATCTCATTACATAATGCAAATATTAAAAAAATCTGAAAAAATTATCTGGTTCCAAGCATTTTATAAAAGAGTTTGTCAACATGTATTCTATAGCAATTTTTCTTTGTGGCTACATGTGGAGTATTCTTAATATCCTAAAGTTGTAATACTTTAACCTGAATTTATACCAGTTTAACTTCACTAACATCCAAAAACTCTACTCCTTCAACTGCTCCATCTCTAGCCATTTTGGTTGTCAATGTCACAAAACTATAACTTTATATATTGTGTCCCTCCAAAAGGAAATTAATAATTCTTTGAAATGCATTAGCTAGAGTATATAGATTTTAAGTGTGCATATCAATGAAGTTTTTACACATGACTATACTTATGTTACCACGTCACCTAAACAAGATTAATTTGTAGAACTTTGATAGCACCTCAGAAGGCTCCTTCACGTCCCCTCTACATCAGTTGCTTCTCCTCGAGAAGTAGTCCATATTCCCATTTCTATCAAGTTTTGTCTGTTCTTGAGATTCACATATATGGAACAACATAGTGTGGTACTGTTCTATAAAGGGCTCTACCAGTACCTGTCTCCTGATGTTCATGTCCTTTTTTAAATCTCCCCTTAGGTGTGGACTGGACCCAGTAACCTGCTTATAGTAAACACAATATGGCAAATGTGATGAGCTACCATTTCCAAGGTTAGGTTGCCAAAGACTTTGACTTTTATTTTGCCTTTTCTCTTTCTGGCTCTTCTTGCTTGCTCTGGTGAAGCCTGCTGCTGAGATGCTTTGTCGACAACATTCAACAAAAGAATTGAGGCCCTTGCCCATTAAACATATGAGTGGGCCAGGAAGCAAATCTTTCCCCTGTTGGGCCTTGAGATAATTGAAACCTGGTTGACACTTTGATGGAAGGCTTGTGGGAAACCTGGAGCTGGGAGACCCAGCTGAGCTGTACCTGGATTTCTGATTCACAGATGTTGGAGACAATAAAGTACTTGTTTTAAGGCACTCAGTTTTTGGAGTAATTTGTTACATAACAATAGATAACTGATATGAATAGTGTGTTCTCTTTTGTGTCTTCCTTTACCCCCCAATTTAACATTATGTCTGTGAGATTTATCTGTTAACATGTAGCTTTAGTTTGTTCTTTTTATTTCTGTATAATATTTTAGTATAGGAACACACCCTAGTTATTTATCCATCTAATAATTGGTGGACTTCTGGGTTGTTTTCATTTTTGGCAGTTGAATATTCTGGTACAGTTTTTGGACATACACACTCATTTCTCTTGAGTATATTCCTCGTATTTGGGTTATGGAGTAGAATTTAGTAGATACTACCAAACAATTTTCCAAAGTGGTTATTATACTCCTTCCAGAAGTGTATGAGATGTTTAATCACACTGCTTTCATGCCAACACCTAACATTCTAAAATGTTTTTTCATTTTAAGTCCTTCTGGTATATATGGTAATATGTCCCATTGTGATTTTTAATTTGATTATTGATGGATATTGAGTATTATTTAATTTGCTTGATATCTTTTTGCATATCCTCTTTAACAAAATGCCTATTCATGTATTTTTGCCCATTTTATATTATATTTCCTATTTTTAAACTACATTTGTAAGAGTTCTTCAGATTTTGCCATATGTATTTATTGTAGGTATCTTAAAGTCTGCAGCTTATATTAGTGGTATAGTTTGATAAATTATGTTCTTAATTGTAATGAAATATATTATTTCTTTTAAGGTTATAAAATCTTTGCCTGCTACACTATCTTTCTCCTCTTATGTTTTATTCTAGATGTTTTATAGTTTTAGCTTTTACGTTTAGACTCATGATCCATTTTGAATTTCTTGATTTAATGTGTTGAGTATCTGATGTGAGGAAGGGGATCAATTTTTGTTTTCTCGTATATAATTCCCGATGACCTAGCACTATACATTAAAAGGACGTCTCTGTTGTAGACTGGCTATCTTTACTTGTTCATGACTGTTCATAAATTTTCCTTTTGGTCTCATTGATTTATTTTTCTATCTTAACACCAATCCCACAAGGTCTTAACATTGTAGCTTTATAGTGGATGTAATTACTTGCTAACTTAAGTTTTTTTATTTTTTTCCCTCCTTCATGATTGTCTTGGATTTTTTCTTTTTATCTTTTGCATTTACATATACATTTTAGAATCAACTTGTGAATTTCCACAAAAAAAGCCTGTTAGGATTTTAGGTTGGAAGTGCATTATATAATTCAGTCAGTTTGGGTAAAACTGACATATTTTAGTTTTTCTCAGTTTTAGCAGTGTTCCATAGATTTCAGTGTAAGGATCTTAAAAATCTTTCAGTAGATTTATTTCCAGGAATTTGATGTTCTTCAATGACTTTTAAAGTGGGGATTAAATATTTTTATTCTCTAGATTTTGTTGCTAGAATTGTATTTAGATTCTTTTGGATTTTTTTATACCATTATTCCATCTATGATAATGAATGGTGTTTTGTTCTTTTCTTTTCTTTATGTTTTATGTTTCATTTTCTTGCCTTATTGCACAGGTTATAACCCTCCTTGCAGTGTTGAATGGATGTAATAATCCTGGGCATCTTTCTCTTGTTCTTGAGTTCAGGGAGAGCTCTCAGTGTTTCACTATGAATTGTCACATTCCACATAGGTGGTTATAGATTCCTTTTGTTTAGCTAGGGATAAAAGACTCTTTTTCAGATTTAGTGTTTGATGATTGTCTCTGTATAGAAAAAGTAAAAGTGAATATGTAGAAGGAGTAATGATGATAGCATGCATAAGAATAAGACAGGTAAGAGAGAAGAAGAAAATGAAGGAGTAAGCTAAGAAGGAGAGAAAAAGAATTTTTTGGGTGCCTCCTGTGCTCCAGACACCCTGAGAGATGAGGTAACTTGAGATAGGGCATGTGTCTGTCTGTAAGGTCTGGAGACTGCTTGAGAGCCCAGGTCTGCAGGGAACCAGGATCTTATTCTTTCTACTGCACACAGAGGGAGAATAAACAAAAGGGAAGATCTTTAAGTAGGAGAACATATAAGCTATTCCTTTTCTGTCTCTCCCGATCTCTTTCTTTCTGTCTCTTTCTTAATATCTGTCTCCATTTAGGTCTTGACCTTGATCTCATTCGCTTTCCAGTAGAAGAATAGTGATGTGTGCCTTTTTCCTGCTTCCATCCAGATCATGTGAGGCTCCTTTGCTCTGGGCTGCTTCTATTTTAATTGGACTTTTGAGACACCCATTACGTAATGCCAGTTGACCCTAGTCACTAGTCGGATCACAGTGGCCAGGGCATGAAATTAACAGTCATGTCTGGATCCTCCTTGGTGTCTTGAGGTGTCAGCTTTCTGCAAATCATGGCTGTCCAACAACAATTGATACATATGGAAAAAGAGAGGTAAGCAGTCCTCAGTCTAGAGTGAAAGCTATAGCCACTCTTCCTCATCCGAGAGCCCAATCTTTTATGACAACAAGCCAAGGTTATTACCCACATCTGATGACCCTGGTTTTGTATCCAACCTGGGTGTATTTGTCAGGGATGCTGTTCCATGCTGCCTGAAGTTGCCACAGCTGGGCCAGTTCTGTGTTATTTTTCTTGCTTCTTTCCAAAATCTGTCCTGAAGCTAATGTTTGGTTTTCTAGTATTGGTTGAATTAGGATGGTTCCATTTAAGGTGAGGGGGGAAGGTACGAAATAATGGTAAAAAAGGACCGAAGGTAAACAGAATAAAGAAGTGTGTCTTTCTCTTTGAAAAATGAATACCAACGTATTTTTCAAGGTTACAATATATTCCGGATGCTCCTCTAATGTTACCTCATCTGTCACAGCCTGGGAACCTGGTGTATTTGTTCTGTGGCAGAAAAGTTTGCTGAAGAAGAGGCTGAGGTCTGGGCTGAGAAGTTGCCTGCCTGAGGGCTTCTGAGCCTGTCACCTTCATTACTGAAACGTTAAACACACTCTGGTCTCCAGGGCTGGTTATCAGAAGGGTTGGCTCAGAGGGTGAAGTGTGGTGAGACTAGGACAATTATCTGCCAATATCCTGTGGTTCTATAAGGCAATAACTTTTACACCACCCCAGGTTTATCACCAGTGCCCCCAAAGTGGCCAGTTGTCTGTTGAACGTGACTCTGAGAAAGTGTTGATGATTCATTACCATCAATCCTATTCCTTGAAGCCATTCAGTGTGTGTGAGTGCATATGTGTGTACGTGCATGAATGCATGCCCATGCAGGTGCAGGCACACGTGCTTAGCAGAGAAGAACACCATAAGTGTCACATCCCTGAGACTTTCAGTTTTTTCTTATGCAACATTTTAAAGTATAGGGGATGGTGCACAACCAGACATTTGTTTATTAGCCACTCTCAATTCCTAGGAACGTGGATTTCAGTAGTGATGGAACTGATGTGAATGTTTCACACATGTGTGCATGGTTTTCAAACAACTCAACAATTGTGAGAATTCAAAAATTAAATTTCTTAACTGGGTATAGACACCTTGAATCCACAGTAGAGCCAGGTGCAGTGGTGCATGCCCGTAATCTCAGTGGCTTGGGAGGCTGAGGCAGGAGGATCACCAGTTCAAAGCTGGCCTCTGCAACTTAGAGAGGCCCTAGCAACTTAGTAAGACCCTGCCTCAAAATAAAAACATTAAAAAGGTCTGGTGATGTTGCTCAGTGGATAAGCAGTCCTGGGTTCAGTCCCTGGTACAAAAAAGGGGGAGGGGAAGAATGAACAGGGAAGCAATCCTTCACCTTCTATGTCTTCCTGTGGTCTGTCATCGGCTAATTGAGGTTAGCATGGTGATGTGTGATGATGGCAGGAGACTTTGGTAATGGAAAACCCCGTCCAAGTGATGAGATTCCCATTACTTGTGCTTGACTGGTTGTATAGACTAGACTTCGTCTGCATGACTGACTTCCAGAGAGTTCTGAGCTGTGAAGGCAGCTACTATGAGTTCATATATGTAAAGCTCTTGTATGTATAGGGCACTTAGCAAAAGTTCCATCAATATTAGTGAGAATGATTATTGAGGAAAAATGAAGTGAAAATTAAAAACTACTCGTGCCTGGTATCCAAGTCCCTATGGTCAGGTTTTGAGGCAGAACACCATTTAAGATGAAAGAAATATCTGTTTCTGGGAAGTAAGGGAGACCGCATGACTTCTTGCTTTTAAGCATTTTACCTGCCTCTTTGATGTCTTTGC
Organism: Aplodontia rufa; assembly: GCA_004027875.1. NCBI lineage: Eukaryota > Metazoa > Chordata > Mammalia > Rodentia > Aplodontiidae > Aplodontia > Aplodontia rufa. The sequence continues at coordinate 72,756 of PVKS010002136.1, forward strand.
TGGTTCTAACCTCATGGTGACATGCTCAGAATTGCTACTCCTGGTGTTAGCCTCCTAGGGCCTATAGAATATGATCTGCTCAAAATATATTGTTAAAATAATTAAATGATGTGTTCAAAATGAGCTATTGTAGCCCCTAAAGTTAATAGGATCTTAAGTTTAAAGAAAAAGTATCAGTATGTTAAGTTGGAGGCTCTGCTTTGTCCTCCCCACCCAGGCTATGTCTGTAGTATTCAGATCTGGGAGCTCAAGACCAATGAGGGAATCATTCAATGTGGGAGAAGAGGACAAGGAAGGACATGGGACCCCAATGGAAAATGAACCATTAAAAATGTAGGTTCATTTAGTTTGGAGAAGAGACGACATTAGGGACTAGAGATCAAATATTTGGAAGGCCTGTATGTAGAAGGATGAGAGTTTTCCTGTGTGGTCTTAAGAGGACATAAGCTAGACAGGGGTTGGGAAATACCAGGAGGCTGATTTTTGTTGTACCTTCAGGAGAAACTTTGCAATGGGGAAAAGTGTTTGCAGTCTTGGGACCTATTTGGGTGACTGTTGAGCAGTTAACGTGTACAAAATTAAATGAGATGAGAACTAGAATCTCTTGTGGGGAGAGAAAAGGTGTAGGGTGGCCCATGTTGGCCCACTAGGGCGGCTGAGAACCTCGTCCATCTTAAAAGAGGGAAAAGGGACCCACCACTTTATTGGGCATTGTTATGTGTCTAGAGCATTGCCAACAGCTGGCTTTGTGTGATTTTCCTTGTAACCTTGTGAGGAGTACTGGAGGAGGAAACATACTCAGGCAGGTAGAGGAACTTGACCAAGGCTCATCTTTTCCTTACATGATTGTCTCTGAGTTGTCAATCACATTCTTTTCACATCAGCTCAACTTTTCTCCCATCAGAATAAATGACTTTTGAGTAGAACATTCCTGCTTCAAACCTTTCTGGAACTTTCTTTAGGGAGCTTGGATGGCCTTTAAGCACAGGATTTTGCTTTGTCAGCCAGTACTTTCTTTTCTTGTCTGCAGAGTCCTTGCTGAGGGCTCTCGATTACAGTGTCCCATTTCTACCTCTTGCCTGTGATGGAGGATTCCAGAAAGCCTTCTTTGACCTTCTTTTAATTGCTAATAATTATTCAATTTTATATAGCCCAGAGTGATAAATATTCATGAATCACACAGTGCATGATGATCCAACATTTTAAGCTATTGTGCTTTTTAAAAAAATTTAACTGAAACATGGCACTCAGTTCAATAAAAGAATAAAAGAATAGCTAATGTTCATACACACACACACATATATATATGTACATAAATAAAACATATCTTTATAGAATGTGTATTTCAGACACGCTCTGGGACTTGTGGGAGGCGTATAGGATATAGGAAATGTTGACTTGGGTATTGAGAGGTCCTGTCCTAAAGTTTGTAGAGGAGACAAGGAGACACCTGAAATTTCTGGACTGGCCAGATTCTTTCATTCCTTCAACACTTACTCATTAATATACCTGACAAGTACTCATTAGTACCTCTCAGAGGGAGGTAGTTGGATTAGAACAGGGAGACCAAGGAACTCAGGGTCTAGTGATAGATGAGACAGAGATGCATGAATTTGCCAAGCCAGAGTTATACAGCAAATACAGGTAACCATATCACGCTCAGCACTGGCATGGAGCAGGGAGTCCCTGTCCGGTGTGGTGGAGTGGTGTGGTAAAGGTGGTGGTCTCCCTCAGGACTAGTAGTTTGTGGGTCCTGTCCTCGATGCATCTTTTCTCAGTCTAGTGAGCCTCATCTCTGGGGGTGCCCCAGAAGCAGGTGGACCACTGACCTTCTGTTGGAGAGGCTGTCTGGAGTGTGGACTTGGAAATCAGATGCTTGGTTTCCAGTCCCAGCTGTGGTACTTATCAGCTGTGTGACTTTGGGCGATCATTTCACCTCCCTATGCTCCGTTCCTTGTCTGTCAAATGGAGAGAGTCATAGAACCTTCCTCAGAGGATTTTTGTGGGAGTTAACCTCATTCATGCATGAGCAGGCACAGAACAGGACCTGGTCCTAGCAAGAAAGGGCTGAGATGTGGCCGTTCCAGCTATCATCGTTACTTGCACTGAGGCTTTGGTGCATGACTTCCTGGCGCTTGTCACTCCTGTAGACCCCCAGTTTTCTGGAAGGCTCTTGGGAGGTTTTGTTTCGTGAGGAGGCAGGCAAACTGCAGGTGAGCTCTTGTTGAGCATCGAACTGGTCCTGAGAGCCTTTCTCAAGGACCAGCAGAAGGGAGCACAGGCAAAGCCTTAGCATCTGTCTTCCAGGAGACCAGCCTCTGGGTGCACAGAGTGGGCTGGGAGGAGCCCCGCCCCGAATCCTCGCCCTGAATCCTCCTGTGATCGCTTCTCTCTAGGGAAGAAGATGTGCTCACATGTGGGTGTAACACATGCCACACTTCGTGGGTCGTGTTTCCCGCTTTAAAATAGGAAATGTGAGCTATTTATCTGTAACACATATATGAGGAGATGCTCATGAACCAGCTCGGGGGAATTTCTGCAAATAAACAAACCCACTTCCTGGAAGGGCGGTTGCTTTTTACAGCCAGAGAGTGGAGAGTGAGCGCACTGTGCCACCAGGTTCCTGGGACTCTGGCCAGGAGGCACCTCCGTCATCCTCCCCTGCCATGACTGCGGTGTGGGGGCTGCTGAGCTGCAAGCCGCCAGTCCTTGCCTTTTTGCGTCCGTTTGCTGTTTTAAGTCAGAGATGGATGGGATGTCAGGGGCTGTGGGCGGGAGGAAAGGCCGGGGGCCCTGCTTGATGGGATAATACTAGGGTTGATTTTGTTTCAGGGCATTGGTTTAAACTCTCACTCTGTGTGGCTTTTACTGAATCACTGGCTCCTTCTGAGCTTGGGTTCCTTATCTGTCATGAAGGGGACCTGTCAGAGTGAAAGCCAGAGTCCATGCAATGATCTGCAAGGCTCCGTGTTCACCTGAGTTCCTGCCTTCACCTCATCTCCCCTGGTTCACTCAGCCCTCCTGCTCCAGCCACTTTGCTCCCCAACACATCAACAAAGCAAAGCCCCTGCCTCAGGGCCTGTGCACTGATTGTTCCCTGTCTCTGGGAGGTTCTGTGCCCTGGTAGCTGCATGGTTCATTCTCTCACCTTAAATTTACCTTCTCAGTGAGGCTTGCCCTGGCCACTCAGTCTAAAGCCATGTGGCCTCCTTTCCCTGTTTCCACACTTGCTTTCTTCCTGGCTCCAATTTCTTCTTTATAGGTATCTCTTACATGTTTTACTACTTTGTCTTATTTGTTGTCTGTTCCTTATGAGAACGCGAGCTCCATGAAGATACAGATTTTTGTCTATTTTGTTTCCAGCCCCTGCAGGTTACGATGTGGGTAGGGTATGTGATAAAGGAGGGGAAACTTGGCAAGATTAGGGGGTGGATACACTTTGGGATCACAAGCACCTGGCTCTCCATTATCTTTAGAGCTGGGAGAAGAAATGACCTCTCCAGAAGGGAGCTTATTCATTTGAAGAAGTCCTCCTGCTGGTTCATGAGATGAGCATCTGACCTTGCATATCAGGCTCTAAATAATGACCTGATGGCTATTTGGTGAATGAGTGAATACGAGGCCAGGGCCTGGGGTTCCATGGCTTGGATTTCTCCACATATCAGCTCCGTGAAGTGGGCCAGTTCCTTAGCTTCTCTGCTTGTGGTTCCCTTTCCTGTTAAAGGGGACAATGGCATAAGTACCTTGAAAGGTTGATTGTTGTAGGACCCTATGCAAACCTGAAGAAGACCTGAAGCTGGTAAGCACGTGACAGGTGAGCTTTGCTTTTCTTTCTTTATTTATGTTTGGTTCCAGAGATTGAGCAGGGGTGCTTAACCACTAATCCATGTCCCCAGACTTTTTTTGGAGGGGTGCAAGGTCTTGTCTCGCTTAGTGATTTAAGGCCTCACTAAATTGCTGAGGCTGGATTTGAACTTGCCATCCTCCTGCCTCAACCTCTTGAGCTGCTGGGATTACACGCATGCAGCACTGCACCTGGCTAGCTCTTCTTTTTAAAAATGCCTTCAACTCTAGTTCCAGGGTTGCAGGATGGCTCACATGGATTTTGGGTCAAGCCCTTGACACATGACTCCTGTGGGCCATGGTATGGCTAATACTTCCTGCCTCCTGGGGTAGAGGCTGCTGGGCAAACTGAATGCGAATGAGCCTTTGGTAAGCATTTTTATGTCACTATATCTTTGGAAAATGGGTATCTAGGCAGAAAAATAATATTTGAAAATGATGCCTGAGTCAGGAAATTTGGATGCCCCTGGTTTGGTACCAGGAGGAAGTTGAGATAGAGGGACCTGACTCTGGCCACTGAAGCAAGCTGTGAGCTGCTTTTGAGGGGAGACACAGGTAGCCTGGGGAGCTTTCTGCTCAGTCCTGCTCTAGGGTATTATCCAGTAATTCAGATCCTCTTTTCATGGTGACCAATCTGGGGCTGTTGACTCTTGGTGTTCTGGGGGCTCTGCCTGTGCAGGGCTTCTGAGCATAGTTTGGCCCAGGTCTCAAGGAGCTGAGAAGAAGGCTTTGTTCGTCTTAGGGATAGTCACCTTCTTCCTGATGCATCTCTGCCATCTCCTGCAATGGACTGACTCTTCATGCCAAGGAGACTTTGGATCAGGGTCATGAAGAGTCCAGGAAGCCAAAGAAGAATTGGAAAGAGGAAGGCTTTATTTGGGGGATAGTACTCATACAGGAAGTTTGAGAAGAGGCCTGTGTTTATGTCTTATTCTTAGAGACAGGATATACTTTTCGGAGCCAGAATACCCATGATTCTCAGTGCTTTGGATTAAGAAAAAGCAGAGGCTTGGAAATGAGTCTCAACTGTCTGGCCACTGCTGGTTCTCACACTTGCTCTTTATGGGGAAGGCGGGCCAGCCAAGAACCATCTGGTGGGCTGTGCAACTTCCAATATGATTTTTGCCCTTAGCATGAAGCCTGCAGAAGGGAGGAATGAGCAGAAGAGGAAGATATTTTCATCCTTTTGCCTTGACACTATCTGGATGGCTCATTGTATTGATGCCATGGGTAATCTTTAGTGCCAGCTGGTATTTGTCACCCGAGTCTTGTCCCAGCCAAACAGCAGCTTGATATGGTACTTCTGGCTTGTACTGGCCCTTGGATTCAGAAGTGACGGACTGAACAGTGAGTGTTCTACATTCATGTTCCACATTCACAAGCATTCTTGGGGTCCCACTGACATACAGTTGGCTTTCTGCATGAGCGTGTGCCCAGGATGCATGGGGAAGCACGATGGGAAGATGCCAGCTTTCTTGTTGGGTTACTGTAGTCTAAAGGAGCGCATTAGAAAGGCTGCAGAGTTCCCCATGGTAGCTTTATAGAGAGACCTCTGGGAGCCGAACAGACGCCACCTGCTGCACTGGAGATTCAGGCACAGTAGTGCAGGGATTGGGTCTACAAGGCTCCAGGAGTTGAGGTCGTGGTGCCATGTGTTCCAGGACCTGCTCCAGGGCCAGGGACCATGGTCCTGCCACTCTGTAGGAGGAAAACCCTGAAAAAATGAAGGACTGTGAGCCTCATCCTCAGCCATAGCCCATGCATCATGGTGCCCACCTCATAGGGTGGCTGTGAGGATTAAAGATGGTGACATTTGTAAGATGTGTCTGTGAATGGAGGATTTCATCCTCAAAGCATGGCATCTTTGCTACATTTCTTGTTCCTGCTTTAAGTTGGTCATACACCTGCCTTCTTTGGAAGAGTGCCCCACGGAGTCAGCGAAGCCCACAAATTCAACCTATTCAATTTGGGCATCATTTATTGGGTATCCACTGCGTGCCGGGCACAGGAGCCACAACAGGGACAGGAAGCGAATTGTGTTAAGTCCTCGCCTTGCACGCTTGTGTGGGCTGTTGAGGGGCACAGAGGCTCCTCCCTGGACTCATGCTGATCAGGCTCCTCCACCACCAGCCACCTGTGGGACCGCTCTATAGTTTTTTACCAGTATTTGTTCCTCAGGCGTCTTATGAAAAATGATAGAGATGATCATCCTGTTCATGAGGCAGCTGGGGGATTGAACGAGCGACTGCATGTAAAGAGCAGAGTGCCAGGCATTTAGTTTGAAAATCCTCAGTACATGTTAACAATGATGAATAGGTGGAACGAGGCCCTAGTGAACAGAGGGTGGTCATGCAGTACAAGAGGCCCTGAAAGAGAACTGAAGCAAGCATCATGGGAGTGCCAAGCAGCATGGACCTGTCTGTTGGGCTGAGCCTTAGGACAGGGCTCTCATCTGCCCAAGGTCAAGCTCATGGCTTCCCCCGGGGTTGCTTCTGACACTCAGGCTGCTACTGCCTGACCCCAGGGGCCTTCTCTTACTGTACAGAGGCTTCTAGGGCCATCCAGAGTGCTCTTCTGGAGTGAGATCATGGTGCTATCAGCCAGGCTGGCTCTCCCTGTCCAGCCAGGAGGGGGAGGCAGGAGCCTCAAGGGTCACCTGCACAAGGCACCCTGGTATATCCTTACCCAAGTCCTATCCCTCACCTCTGTTTGAACTTAGCTCTAGAGCCCCTCAGCCCAGCAGTACCTCCTAGCATATTGGATTTCCTTAGTATGCTGGTACAAACCCTGGCCCCTGCATCATCATTAAGCTTTGAAAAATTTATGTATATTTATTTGCCTTGAAATAAGGCTTGGCTCTTGCCAGTGTTTTTCAGTAGGGGCATGATCAGCTCATGGGAGGGAGGCCATTCTTTGTGGTATAGGATTTTCTTCTCTACGGTTTACCAGTCGTGGGTGTTCTAGAGCTCACGACAATGTTATTTGTCATTTTATTTATCCAGAAGGCTGGAGCAGGAGTGAGTCAGGAGGCTGAAGTCACCATAGTCTGAGTCTGCAGTAGTTGATAGTTCTCTTCCAACCATCCCTGTGCTCCTGCCCCCAGCCAAACCTGGTCACCATCAGTCCTGACATCCCCTCCTCATCCAGAAAGACCCCTTCCCCAAACCAAGACCCTAAAGTACTTCTACAGATCCCCTATTTGCTCCTCACAGGCCATCTCTATGCTGGTGTAGCAGCCTGAAAGGTTTGGGAGCCAGGAGAAGTTTAAAGGCCACAAAGCTCTTTCTTTCCCCCATGTTTATCTCTTGCTCTCTCTCTCCTCTTATCCTTCCCTACCCGGCCAGTTCCCACAAGTTCCCACACCTCTGTGCTCTCCTCTTTTCTTTGAAGCCTGCACACAATGGAAAATACCCAGGTACCTGGAAGGAGTTGCAGGTACTCAGTGGACCCCCTTGGCCCACCCCTTGTAGCCTGTCTGTGTACCCTCCAGACATCATCTGCACCTGTCCATCACAGCCTGCCCAGGAGTCCTCCTCCCACCAAGTTGACCTCTCCCTCCTAGCTCTGCAGTAATTTCCTAAAAGGCCTTAAAACTCATCCAGCCAGTCTGGCCTGGAAAGTGGGGTGCTGGCTGATATCCATGGGAGCTCTCAGGATCCCTTCCAGGCAGCAGGAAGTGGGGTGATTTGGAAGAGCTCTTTCTCAAAACCCAATAGTCACCTGTGGCTGAATTTCCTTTAATGATAACCAGCGCCTTTACCGCCTGTATGACACAACCCCACATTCAACTGCCTGAGAGAGGCCACCCCAAATGTAAACGCACACTAAGTTGTACAGGGTCTCTGTGAGGTTCTTTCCGTGTGGCTCAGAACTGAGGACAGGTTGGGGAGGAGAAGCCTTCCAGATTTCATTGGTAATAATTTGAGCATGATCCTTCTCTGGCTCACTGTTAACTCGACCCACTGCCTGACTTAAAAGGCGTGGGGGAGTTGGGATGGGAGGGCATAGGCTTTGGAGTCTGACTCTGTTCTGTCTCAGCCTCTGCTTCCAAGTTCTGAGCCTCAGCTTCTTCATCTGTGAAATGGGATAATAATCACACCGATGCTGTGGGATTGTTGTGAATAGTTGATGAAATAATGTAGGTGCTTTTTTGCATGGACCCAGCACATACATGACAGCTCAAAAGGGAGAGACTTAGAACAAAAGGAAAAGGGATTTGCTTACCTGGACCACCAATCATAGCATTGCCAGGTTTAACAAATAAAAATATAAGTCAATTTCTTCATTTGTCTGAAATCCACACTTAACAGGGTGTCTTGTGCTGTGTGTTTTAATCCTCATCAGCCTCTTAGAAGATGGACCCTGATTATCTCCTCCATCTTGCTCCTGGCTAGGACAGTTGGAGAAGTGGTCAAGGAAGTCTTGGGGAAGCAGCTTGCACAGCAGCCTGCAGGCTGGAAGCTGGAGGGAGGATTGGGGGCAGAGGCTGTGTGTGTGCGGTCACCCCTGGCACAGAAGCAGGAACGTGGTGCATGCTGAGGACTTGTGAATCAGCAGCTGACTCCAGCTCCTGACAGCTGGCCATGGGCAGAGTGGCAGGGCATGGCATGCCACGGTTCGTGGTGGCAGGGGTACGGTAGTGGGACAGCTTCTGTTTCCTCCCTGAGGAAACCACCCACAGAGCTCAGTGCTTGCCCATCCCTGTGGTGAGTGCTCCTATTCCTGCCCTTTCCTCTCTCCCTCATCCCTCTCTCCCTTCCTGTTTCTTCCTCTTCCCTCTTTTCTCCCTCAAATCCCCTTTGTATCAGCCTGCCTGGGGAGCCTAGGTGGGATTCTGTTGAGTCCTCGGCTTCCTTCTGGTCTACACCACAGGCTCCTGACTCCTCCCAGGAGCCTCCTCAATAGGGCTAGTCCTTGGCAACAAGGCCCTGAGTCCCTAGTGACAAGGAAGTGCCTCCAGCAGGTTGTGTGACCTGTTGCAGTGGGAAGGGACGTGTGACCACTCTGTGGCTCCACCTCAGGGGGAGGTTGAAAATCTAGCTGACCAGTTTTTCCTACCTTGTCCCATGAGGCCCTTCATAATTTGTCCCCTTTATTCCCTTGATGCTCCACCGTCCATTGGTTTGCTCCTCCCATCTGAAGTTCCAGATAAAAGAAAGTGCTCATGTTTCTGAAAATCTTGTGTCCCTGACACCGTCAGACCTTGCACATTCTGTGTTTCCTCTGCCTCAACAAGATCCACTCATCTTCAAGTGACCCCACTGCCAGCCTCCGCCAACTTGGCTTCTTTGTCCTGTGATCTTCCCACTGTGTCCATGTCGCCATCCCCCCACCGACTTTATGGATTTATGGGTGCTTGTTTTCGTATCTGTCTCTTAGAGTCCAGAAGTTCCTTGAATCGCATCTTTCAATCGTTTCTGCCCCAGGACCTTTGCACATCCTGCTGGTTCTTCGTGGAACACCCTCATCCTCTCCTTGCTCATGAGATCTCAGCTAAATATCATCTCTCAGAGGGAACTTCCTTAACTCCCCTTGTCCCTGGATAATCATTTTATTTATTGCAGTACCATGTTTGTTCTCTTGGTGTTTATTACAGTGTATCAGTCTTCACTTTGGACAGTAACACCTGTGGGACAGGGGCCCACCTCAGCTGCTCCATGGTTGTGTTAAACCCCCAGCCCAACCCAGTGTCATTGCTAATGGCTGGACAATGAGGTATGGGGAGCAGAAATACTGAGGCCTGGAGGAAAGGAGTTCCAGGCTAGGATTCAGTAGGTGGGGTTGATGGAGAAGCAGGGACAAGTGGACTGATTTCTCCGCTCTCTGTGCAATCTCAAGACTGTGGCAATGTTAGTTAGAGAGCAGGTTCCCTCCCTCTGTAGCATCATCAGCCTCTCCTTTTGCATGTTATAGTTTTAATGTAGATTTGTTTGGAGATTCTTAGGTTTGATTGCTGTCTAGCCAACAGGAAGTTCATTTTCTGAAACTGTGAGTAGTTTGAGAAAGACAGCTGCAGAAACCAGGTGCACTTCAGGATTCAGTCCTCTGTGGCTCGGTTCTGCCCTGCTCCTCCCTGGAGTTCCCATAAGAGGTGAAGAATGTCAGTCTGGGAGCAGCCTGGAGAGGTGATCTGTTCAGAGCACCGCACTATTCAGATGAGGAAACCAAGGCTCACAAAGAAGAAAGTGCATTGCCCGAAGGCTTAGGATTATGAAAGGACTGGCCCTCAGGTCCCCTGCCACCTCACCTGGGCACCTCATCCTTAATTATATCAGGACCCTCATGTTACCTAGAATGTTAATTCAGAGAAGTGGACTTCGGTGTCAGGCAATCTTTATAGTTATTTTCAAAGTACAGAGGTGAGTCTTACATTCCTCACATTTCCCCTGTCTCTCCTTGTTCACCACGAGAACATTGAGTTAATGACAGGGTCTTGGGTTCCAGGATAGAGGACAGTGGGAACTTCCCACTGATCCGTGGTCTAAAGGGGCTCTGGCTGCACCTCCAGGGACCAGGTATGTCTGTTCCGGGGTCTCCTCTTTGTTACAATACCCAGTGATTCCTTTATGGAAGAGAGCACCCTACGTGTGTTCTGAGCACTTTTTTGTTTTTTTTTCAGATACAGGCTTTAAAGGCCGTTTCTATGTATTTAACCTTTGGAGAGGTCCACTGGAAAACTCTTGTGTACACCTCGTTGGTCGTCCAGGTGTGTGATTGCAGCTGGCTCAGAGCATTGCATCCTTTAGGGCAGTGTCCAGGGGGATGAGCTTGGCTAGCATCCTGTGGGCAGCTTGCCCTGCAGAGCTGTTGCCCTCCTGACTTGCAGTGAGAGACAGGGAGGGAAGGATTCCATGGTAACAAGGCTAGAGAGCCCTAGCGCCATGGTGTCATAGCAACCAAATGGAGGAATTCCATCCACATAGTGACAAGGGCATCCCTGGACCTATCAGATGCAGGCTGGCCCACTGCATTAGCAACCACACTGTGCTCCCGGTGATGGGGGTGACAGTGGGAGAGGATTGAAAAGACTGGAGTGGGAGGGTTAGAAAAAGTTGTTTGTGTGGGTTTGGAAAACTATAAAAGAAAAGAAAAAAAAAAGAAAAAAATTAAAAGAAACAAATGGAGAACTCTCCGCTGGATAAGTATCAATAAAAGAGAAAAATATCAGGCCTGGCCTCACCTCCTCTAGGAAGTGTCTCCTGATTCTTGCCTCCTGCCTGAGCCCTGGGGTGTTTATATCCTGGTCAGGTCCGGAGCGTCTGACCCTGGCTTTGGGGACAATGCTCACTCCTGGTTCCTCCTTTGTTGTTTTCTGTTCCTTTTGCTGATTGAAGACACGGAACAAATGCTAAAATTATGATTGTTGTTCTGTCCCCTGCTGCTCATGTCCTCCATGGTGTAGCTTCTGATTGTGTCCACACAGGTCCATTATTGGTTAATTAAGTGGACACAAGATTTGGTTTCTTTTCAATGTTTTATCCCCACTCCAGATAAGTATCTGTCTTCTTCTGACCTGCATTGTACACACATGCAGATATGCGTGAGTTGATTAGGACTTGATATGGGGTTGGATAACTGGATATAAATAAACTCTTGTGGCGCATGTGGTTTTTTTTTTTTTCAATCTGGAAATCTTTATGAGATGGAAAAATCTCTTTGCATCTGGGGAAGGAATTGCGCCTTCATTCTCCTCCCTCATTAGTTGGGGAAGGTCAAGGGGCTGGGAGGTAGAGGACACCTTGGGGAGAAATAACCAAGGGGAGGATGGATGGGGGAGACCTGTGCCTTTAGCAGCAGAGAAGTGAGACTGGATTTCAGCTTTCCAGTCATATGCCTGGACCACAGGTGTCTCAGTGATAAAGCAGCTCTAGATGCAGGGTGTTTCTGAGGCTCTTAGGCACAGGATGAATTGCGTTTCCTGTGTGTATACAATAAGGTTCTATAAGATTGGGCTATGCTGCTTCTCAATCCCCTACAGCACCTGTGCAGGGATGGGCATACAGCAGATATTCTGTATTGCTGAATGAGTCATCATTCTTATCCTTGTTTTGCGTATACTCTAACTGGGAAAATGGGAACATTTCTCCATGGATCATCAAACTCCAGGTACATTAATGCACTTTGCATTTCCAAGTGTACATAAGGATTTAAGGACGACCATGGTATTTGTACTTGGCATATGTGGGGGCAGGAATTGTGGACTGGGGAAGTTCAGAAAATATTGTGATTAGCAGCTGGTAGTCTGGGCTATAAAGATTGCCTCTATTGTCCAAGCAGGGCCATCATTGCAGCCCCGTGAGATAACTGTGTATCCCTAGGGTCTTCAAGCTTTAGTTGAATTGGAATCATCTAGAAATCTGTTTAAAATATGCAGCTTCTGAGGACCCCCCCCCCAAGATTCTGATTCAGCAGTCCTGGGAATCAGCATTTTCAGCACCTTCCCCAGACAATTGGGGTGGAGGTTGGCCAGGGAGCACACACTTAGCCTTACTGGTATACCCCATGGACATTCCTTATGCAGTGATGCCTCTCTGTGCCACATGAGCTTCAGGGCTTGCTATTCCTAGGGGATTCATAAATGAACAGTAAGGTATCTGTGGGGCTGATGGATCCAGGAATCTAGCCTTCCCCAGCAGAGCAGAGAGCATCAATGCAGCTCTTCTTTATCAGTGCCGTGTTGCCAGGAGGCGAGGCAGGCTGGCTGAGCTCCAGCATGTAGAGTGGGAAGTAAGGACGCTCTCACTGGGTGCGTGAGGCTTGCACACCAACGATGAGGGTGAGCGGAGGTCATTTCAGCAGACACAATGGAAGCTGTGGAATGCAATAGGGGATAGAAAATATTGGGCAGGACTTGCTATTTTAGGGCATGTCTTTAAAGAGAGGAAAGTAAAGCCATTTAGAACCAACCTACTTTGCACAAAAACCCAACCCATAGCCCACATTTTTTATTCTGATGTTTCCTTCTGCATTTGGCTATTATGGGGTGGGTGTTGATGATGATAACTTCTCTGACAGTAACAGCCAAGAGAGCTGATGTTTATTAAGTCCCCACTCTTAAGGAAGGAGGTGAATGAATTAAGCACTGGATGTCTACAATGCCATCTCTCCTCTTCGTGACCCTCTGAGGTCTATGGCCATCCCTACCTATTAGCAATCAAGGGAACAGGCTTTAAAATGCCCAGTGGTTTTGTGCCTGTAACCGGTTTGATTCCAGATTTGATGCCAGATCCTGGGTTGGAAATGTCATGTGAAGAGGAGATTATTTTATTCACCTCTCTCCTCTCTCCTTTCTTGTTCTCTTCCCTGATGTACCAAAATGTGCATTCTTCTCTCATTCAATTTATCCTATGGTGCTTCTATTTTTGGTAGTTTATTATAGACCATGGAGTGTGGAAATGGAATGGAATAAATAGGTTTTTCAGAGCATCCATTTGAAACTAAACCTCTCATCAGAAAGACACACAGGATGAGTAGAGGTTTCTGAACAGGGAACTAGATGGCTGAAGCAATTACGAAACAGCAGAGCCCTGATTATCTGTGTGGTTGTTAGCAAAGCTCCTCTTCTGTGTGACAGATGCTTTCTGCTTGATAGATCCCTATAAGATTAGATTCAGGAGTTCTTTTCTCCCCTTTCTCTGGATGGGCAAATTGACGTGTAGAAATTCAGGTTTTAAGAGTGAGATGTGGTATCTGAAATGGGCTCCCTGAGTGGACTTTTGGTTTGGGGAGGTGATAGGGTATTAGAGAAGGAGCCTGCCTTTCCAGCTTACCTTGGGCTAGGTCCTCATTTATAGAATGTGGGTAAAAGAATTGTGGGTATAGTCACTGCATAGCACCACCCAGATCCCCCCTGTAGGACGAACTTTCATTCCACCAGTTGCTGGAAGTGCTGGTATCAGAGTTGCTCCTGAGGATTTGCCCTCCCCCGAAGAAAATTGCCTTAGCTACCACCATCCCTGACTCCTGGGATATCGAGAGTCCATGTCAGGGGTGCAGTGTTCATCTTGCTTCAATGTAGGGTGACACAGACATCCCAGGGGTGAGTGGAGCCTCTGCTCCAGCTGTGTGATAGTGCATCTCCTCTGCACATCCATAGGTGCAGGTCTTTAGGGGGCTCCATATCAGTCACCCTCCTCCATGCAAGCCTCCCTCTGGGTACCCATCCTAAGACTCCTCAGTTACAGGGTTTTGTGATGAATAAATGAGACCATGGATGTGAGTGCCTGGCATGCTACGTGGAAAGCTGGAGGGCCTGTGCTCTGTATGTGGTGGCTTGTGTTTTGTCATCTTTGAAATGTTCATGGAAACTCTTGGAGCAAGGAGCCATTTCTGTATTTTTGAAAAAATATTGAGTATGTAGTCTTGATCAGAGCGCAATAAATTTCAGTGAAAATAGGGCTTCTTTGGCTCTGTGATGGAAGACCTATTGATTCATGTCAAACTTCTTTATCAGAAGTGGTTTGGGACATTCAGGCAAGCTTTGTGTAATGGAATTTAATCACGTTGCTCTTTTTTTTCTATTTTACAAGAAATTGTATACCCTGTGGAGGAAGATCTTCCCAAAGATGTTTTCACTTATAGGAAGAGATTAAACAAGCTTGATCTTTGGGTGAAAAATTAATGAGGGAAAGGTTGTAAATGCAGTGGCTTTGCTCACACCTACTGTGTGTGTGTGTGTGTGTGTGTGTGTGTGTGTATAAGAATGTGTTTGTGGTTTCTTATTTGCTGGAATGTTGAGGAGCTTAGTTCCTGGTTGCCAGTGGGAGGGGTTAGGATCCTGGAGGCTCCATCAGGGGAGGAGGGCCTTGTATACCATTTTAAAATGACATCTTTTGTGGGTGCTTATAAGCAGTAGGAAAGAAATGGAAAGAAATCCACACATCACTGAAATGTATAACAATAAGTGAAAGGCCGTTCTCCATGCCTACCTCCCAACGTAAATCCCATTCCTCAGAGGCGATTCCATTCACAGACTTAATGTCTGTCTTCCTCAGTGTTTCTTTTTCTTTTTTTATGAGAGAAGTGCAGTGAGTGAGAGAGACAGAGAAAATCAATTTTTTTTGAGCTTTTCACATGGCCTTGGTTGTTCTGACACTTAGTTGCGTATGTCGGTGCTGGGATTTGAACCCGTGTACTCGTGCATGCCGGGCAAGTGCTGTAACCACTGAGCCACTGGTCCAGCCCCCTCAGTGTTTCTGCATGCATCAAAATTGATTATGTGTGTGTGTGTCTTTAATGCTGGAGCAGTGGCTCAGCATTAGGGCACCGGCATTTGTGAGAACATGAGTTAGAACCCCAGCACCATGTATACAGCTCAGTGTGACAAAAATAAAAGCCAGATGAAAAACCAAATCAAAAATTGATTCTCTTTTCCTTTTTTTTAAAATAATTAATGGGACCTTATCATACCTTCTGTGTAACTTGCTTGTTTTTGCTTACTCTAATTGAACATCTTTCCAGAACTGTATGTACAAATCTACTTCATGCTTCTTAATATTTGTGCACAATATTCCACAAACAGCTACACTAAAGTTAATCTACACCATAGCTAAGATATAGAAGCAGTTGAAGTATTGGTTGACAGATGAATACATCTTGATAATATTCAATCTTTGTCAATTAAGCATTTTTTTTAGAGAGAAGGACAGTAAGAGAGAGAGAAAGAGAGAGAGACAGAGAGACTCAACTTTAATTGAGTTTTTCACATGGCTTTCATTGCTCTGACACTCAGCTGTGTATGTGAGTGCTGCGGTTTGAACCCGCATACCTGCGCATGCCAGGCAAGCACCATAACCGCTGAGCCACTGCTCCAGCCCTCAATTGAGCATTTTAAAGTATATGTGTTACTCTGATGGGTCTCCAGGTTGTTTCTAGCTTTTTTATTTAGTGAATGTTGCCGTAGTGAATATCCTTGTGCAGACACCTATTAAACATTTAAACATGTGACCCCTGACCTGCACAAGGTTGGATACCCAGTAGGTGCTGAATCAATAATTGTTGAATTGATTTGAAGGCCGAGTGCAACTTGATGAGAAAGATCAAGAGTCATAGCTCTCTTCACACATAATCAGGCGCTAATTTTTCAGGAGAGATTGACTAACATACATAGATTTGGACAAGGAAAGAATCTGGTGCACTGAAGTTCTCCTGAGGGAGATGTCCCTAGTCCTGATGATCTAGTTACCAGTCCTCTGGCCATTCTTTATGTCACAGAGGGTACCTTTCAATATAGCGAGGTTCGCCTGCATGCCACTGCTAGCATAACCGATGTTTTCTTCCTGTAGTTTTGGGGTCTGCCTTCCATCTGAGCACATTCATGGATCATAACAGGGCTATCAATCAAGCCAGTTAACACATTCACAGGTGCTCCATGTTTACGTGACAAGGGGCCTATTCAAAGACAGCACGTGGCGTTGCCCAGGTGCTGAGCCTCCAACATGTAAATATGTATTGGATAAATAATTAATTTTAAAAGGCATCCAGAACACAGTGTGTGACATAGTGGCTGATCTACAGCACTATTAATGCATCTAAGTGAAGGGTCTGGTTTAATGATGCCATTCAGTATATTCATGGTCCTGCATATGATTTAATTCCACCATCCAGGAATCCAGGCAAGTCCAGAATGTTCAGTGCTACTGGCTCCCGTTGTGCCTTATCCAATGGTAGATTTTTAAGTTTCTTTTCTTTTCTTCTCTTTCTTTCTGCCTCCCTCCCTCCTTCCTTCTTTCCCTCCCTCCCTCCCTCCCTCTTTCCTTCCTTCCTTCCTTCCTTCCTCTCTCTCTTTCTTTCTTTCTTTCTTTCGTCCCGCATTACTGCATGTTCAGAGGAGGTTTACTTGAGTGTCATTAACTGTAACAACTCTTTTCTGGGCTATGTGTGTGGGTACCAGGCAGTACTATTATTTTTTCAAAGCACCCTCTTATTTCCTTTTGTACAACATTTGTGAAGCAGGGCAGACTTTAGTAGCCCCCATTTTACAGATATGAATCCTGACGTCAATGTTTGGCAGTTTGTGCAAAATCGCAAAATCACATCGGGCTGATAACAGGTCTGAGAGCTAAGAGCAGATTTCCTGATTTGCAGTCAGTGCACTCTTCTCTGTGGATGACAACCCATTGGAAAAACCAGAGTGGTGTGTACACAAGCTGATTATACTTACACCCATCACTCTGAGTGCAAAACAAATTGAATATGTGCAAATTTGAGGGTGAGAATTTTTGGGATTTTATTTCACTTTTGATATTGAACATGTAGCCTGTTGCTGATCATTCTCTTTAACAGAGATAGATACACAGGTACACAAATGTGTAACAGCTCTCAGAAATGAAATATAAAGTCATTTTGGAAGAAAGAGGAGTGATTTCATTATAAAGAAACACAACTAGACCTCTCATTAAATAAATGTCTATTGAATGCTTATCCTGTATAATTTAGGCCTGGACACAGAAAAGGATAAAACTATGCAAAGACTTGTCCCTGCCCTGAGGAGTTTACAGTCTAGTTGGGGAGATGGGAAGACAGAATTAAAAAACACAAACAAAGTGTACAGGCCGCCGTCAGGAGCAGTGGGAGCCTTTTCTTCCCTAGGATTTTGGAGAAAGGATGTTCACTGTGGGATGGAAAGGTCCATGAATCAGCCCAAATCCCCACACTCTTACAATAAGAGGGTCTTAGGGAAAGGGAGTGGGAAAGAGAAGGCTATTCTCACACACAGTGAACTCCATAAGATTGGGCTTCAATGAGGAAATGCCAGGCAGCCATATAGAAGTAGTGTATCCAGTTGCTTCAGATCCTAGCTGTTGGCTTCCAGGGGAGCTTAGGAAGTACCTGAATTACTGTTTCCTGGAATTTCTTTGTGTAGAAAAGGCCAAAGGATTTAGTTAATAAGGTAAATCCTGGATCACAGTAATATCTTTCAGGTTCAATACTTTGGGCTTTAGCTTGACGTGTGTCTGATTACCATCACTGTATCAGCCCCATTGTCATTATCACCACTGGACCTGTGCACAGAGCACTTCATGGGGATTGCAGGGATGTTGGAAGATTTGTCTTCAGGGAGTCTCCTCAAGAATACAAAACTGACTGTCAGTATGGATCCCTCTTCTACCAAGTATATGTCAACCAGCTCACAGGGGAGAGTTAAATTTGGGTAAGATGTCTAGGATGGTTTCAAAGAGGAGATGGGACACCCTGGCCCATTAAGGTTATCTAGGATTGGGATTGCTAGATGAATGAGTGAAGATGAGTGGAAAAACCATTTGGGGTCAAAAGAACTACTGGTGGAAATGTATGGGAGTGGGAATATGATAACATGTCCAGGAAAAGTTACCCAGTTTTTCTGAGACAGAGAGTACATACTTGTATGGTATTGAATAGAAGAAAGAGAAAGTAGTCCTAATATGGGGATATTTAATATCAGTTTAAAGTCTCTAAGTATTTTAGACAGGAAGTACTAAAAAGTCACCATCTTTATGTTCTTGATTGTCCAAACATAATAGGCATTAATAGATTAAAAAATAAAACAGATGAGGGACTGGAGTGGTGGCTCAGCTGTAGAGCACTTATCTGGCATGTGTGGACCTGGCTTTGAACCCCAGAACCACATACACAACTAAGTGTTGGAAAAATTAAAGTCAGATGTAAAATAAATAAAATTGATTCTTTCTCTCATTCTCTCTTTTAAAAAAAAGTATCAGTGATTTTAAAACATAGAAGATTTACTGTTATCCATTAGGGTAGTTGCATCTGGATGCAATGTGAGCTTTATTCTAGGAGTAATGCATTCTGAGATAATTGAAAATAATTTTCTTATGCAGCCCTAAATAAAAATATGAGTGGAGAAGATGGTGGTTTAGAGGAAAGATACATCTTACAGCAGTCCATTAGCATTGGAACCACAAAGGGAGAGGAAATTGTCTCAGTGAGATGGCAACTAATGTTACAGATGTCAAAGTAGACTTGACATTTATCTTTATACATCAGTTACTTACATTATTTCTACTTCTAGTTCCCCCTCTCTCTAAAATGGGCTGGAAAGTGACTGGGACATGTCAGGACTTAGCTGCTGAGAATTTCTTACAATGTAGCCAAACAATAATGAATATCCCCCTTCTTAAGATCTAACACCACCTGAGCCTAAATATGATTTCAACACATAGAAATGGGGAGAAAAACATTCCCCAAACAAAAAGCAGGCTCCAAGGATGAACAATCAATGGGGAGCTTCAGTCCGCACCCCCCTCTTGACATCTACAGATATATTAAAAACAGAGACAACCCAGAATTTTTTAAAAAAATAACTATACATGAAGGATACATGTGCAAAAGAGGGAGAGGAGTTCATTTCAATTGATGTATAAGTTCAGGATCTGAAAATACGAAAAAAGAGGCAAAAAAGAATCTCTCCACCAAAGCTCAGAACCCTCCAACAAAGGATTCCAAAGATACAGGAGTGGATGAAATTCTAAAGAAAGATTATGAAAGACTGATTATTAAAATGTTCTATGAGCTAAAAGAAGATGTAAGGAATTACTACAGCAAATATAGGAGATGAAAGGCCACTTCAATAAAGATATACAACTGGTGAAAATAAACCAATCAGAACTCCTGGACATGAAAGACACAATCAATCAAATTAAAAGTTCATTTAAAAGCATTATCAACAGATTAGATTGCATAGAAAATAGAACTTCTGCACTAGAAGACAGAATCTCAGATCTTGAAGATAGGCTACATGAATTTGAGAATATGGAACACAAGAAAGGGAAGATATAATAGAACATGAATAGAATAGACAAGAAATCTAGGGCAACATCAAGAGACCAAAACCGTGAATCACTGGAATAGAAGAGAACTTGGATGTATAAGGTAAAGGCATTATGAACATTTTCAATGAGATTGCCGCAGAAAACTTTCTCCACCTCAGAAATGAGGAAGACATATACACAAAGAAACATACAGGACCCCAAATAGACCAGACCAAAGGAGAAGTTCTCTAAGACACATCGGATTCAAAATGCCTAACATGAAAAAGTAAGGAAAGAAAAAAAAAAAAAGGGCTGGAGCAGTGGCTCAGTGGTTATGGCACTTGCTGAGCATGTCCAAGTACACGGGTTCAAACGCCAGCACCCATGTACACAGCTAAGTGTCAGAGCAACGAAAGCCATGTGAAAAACTCAATAAAAATTGTTTTTCTCTGTCTCTCTCTCTCACTGTCCTTCTCTCTTTAAAAAAATAAGGAAAGACCTTTAAAAACTGCAAGAGAGAAATATCAGATCACATTTAGAAGAAAAAAATCAATAAGGCTTCTTTTGACTTCTTAATGTAGATACTAAAATTCAAGGAGGGTCCAGAATGAGATATCCCAAAATTAAAATAAAACAACTGCCCACCAAGATTGCTATACCTAGAAAACCTCTCTTAAATTTGATGGGGAAGTAAAAGCTTTCCATGACAAAGATAAAGTACAAGGACACATGACAGCTATGCAAGCTGTACAAATAATCCTCAAAGACAAATTATACACACAGGAACCCCCCCTAAAGCTCCCCAAACTCTCAAATAATTAAAGTTCAATAGAAGACTAATCAGCTAAGTGAGAATCAAGACAGAGTTAAATGTAACAAAACAAAACAAAAAAGAACAAAAATGGCAGCAAACCACAAACACATATCCACAATGACACTGAAAATAAAGGTCTCAACTCTCCAATTAAGACAGACTAACAGAATGGATCAAAAAACAAGGTCCATCTCTGTGCTGTTTGCAAGAGACTCATCTCATAGGCAGAGAAGCTCACAAGCTGAAGGTAAAAGGATGTGAAAAAGTATTTCATGCAAATGGGCTCTGAAAAAAATGGCTGGAGTAGCCATTTTCATATCTGACATAGCTGAGTTCATGCAAATATTAATCAGAAGAGATAGAAAAGGCCATTATATCCTGGTAAAGGGAACAGTCTATCAAGAAGATATAATGATAGTTAATATATATGTCCCAAATGTCAATGTACCCAGTTATATAAAAAATACTCATTGACATTAAAATCCCAGATATATTCCAATACAATAATACTGGGTGAGTTCAACACACCCTTATCACCAATAGACATGTCATCAAAGCATATACTCCATAAAGATATATCTAACCTAAATAATACTGTAAATCAAATGGATCTAATAGACACAGACCATTTCACCCCAAAGCTGCTGAATTCACATTCTTCTCATCAGCTCATGGAAACTTTGCCAAAATAGATCATATTCTAATTCATAATAAAAGTCTTAGAATATACAAAAAATCAATATAATCCCATGCTTTCTTTGGATCTTATTGGAATGAAACTAGAAATCAATAATAAGAAAAATAGTAGAAACTACATGAACACATGGAAATTAAGCAATATCTTTTAAATCAATGGATCAAAGAAGAAATGAGAGAATAAATCAAGAAATTCCTAGAAGAACAAAATATCTCTAAAGTTAGTGGAAGACAAGAAAGAATAGAAATCAAAGCCAAAATTAATGAAAGTGAGAATAAAAAATTACATAGAATCAATGCAACAAAGAGTTGGTTCTTTGAAAAGATTAATAAGATTTGATAAATCCTTAGCCAAACTAGCCAAAAAAGAAAAAACCTAAATCAAGTAGAGGTGAAAAACAAGATATTACCACACAGACATTTCTGAAATCCAGAGATCATTAAAAATTATTTTGAAAATTTGTACTCCAATAAAATGTAAAATCTAGAAGACACATGTCTTGCTCAAACTGAACCAGGAGGTATAGAAAGCTTAAAGATACCAAGTAATGAAATGGAAACAGCAATTAAAAGTCTACCAACACGACACAGGTTTTAATCCCAGCACCACATATACAACAAAGTGTTGGAGCAATGAAAGTCACATGAAAAAAACTAAATAAAATTGAATAAAACTGATTCTCTGTCTCTCACTGTCCCTCTCTCTCTAAAAAAACAAAACAAAACAACAACAACAAAAAACTACCACCAGAGAAAAGCCCAGGACCAATATATTCCCTGCAGTGTTGTGCCAGAATTCTATAGAAGAACTAGGCTCAAATTACCTCAAATTACGCCATGAAATTGAAAGAGAAGGAACACTCCTAAAACACATTCTATGAAGCCAATATAGCCATGATACCAAACTGAACAAACTGTATATTTTGTTGGTATAGACCAACATCCCTGATGAACATAGGATTTGAGTTATTGTACAATCATAAATGCATATAAAGTAACAATATGATATGCATTTGTTCCTAAACTAGAATTACCCCCATATCACTCACACCTCAATCTTTTGATTCTTCTATATTTCCCTCTTATAAGCAATATAAATGTATAGATTGTGAATATTCCAGAATGAATTTAGATTCCTACCTTTACCCTGCACAAAAGTGAAATTGGAATGGAGCAAAGACTAAAAATCTTAAAACTGCTAGTAGAAAACATAGGATTAATACTCCATCACATAGGTTCAAGACCCCTAAAGCTCGAGAAATGAAAACAAGAATCAGACAGTGGGATGCCATTAAATTAAAAAGCTTTTGTGCAGAAAGGGTAACAGTAGAGTGAAGAGAGAGCCTATGGAATGGAAGAAAACATTTGCCAGGTTTTCATCAGATAGGGGACTAATATCCAAAATATATAAAGATCTAAAAAATCTCAATGCCCAAAACCCCAAATAGCCAATCAATAAATTGGGCAAAAGAACTAAACAGAAACTTCTCAAAAGAAGAAAGTGGTCAACAAATATATGAAAAGAGTTCAGCATCTCTAGCACTCAGAGAAATGCAAATAAAAGCTACACTGAGATTTCATTTCATTTCAGTCAGAATGGCAATGATCAAGAACACAAATAATAATAAATGCTGGTGAGAATGTCAGGGAAAAGTCATGTTCATGCATTGTTGGTGGGACTACAGAAGAGTAGAACCACTCTGGAAAGCAGTGTGGAGATTCCTCAAAAAACTAGCAGTGGAACCACCATACGACCCAGCTATCCCACTTCTTGGTGTTAATCCAAAAGATCTAAAAGCAGCATATTGTAGTGGTATAGCAATTACAATGTTTACAGTAACACAATTCACAATAGCCAAATTATGGAATCAATCCGGATCCCTGTGAATGGATGAATGGACTAAGAAAATGTGATATATGTATACAATGGAGATTTTCCCAGCCATAAAGAAGAATGAAATAATGACATTTGCTAGTAAATAGATGGAAATGGAGACAATCATGCTAAGTGAGATGAGCCAGACTCAGAATAGCAAAAGTTGAATATTTTCTTTCCTATGTGGACGCTGGAGCAAAATAAGGAAAAGCAGGCAGTGGGGAAGGGGATCGGATATCATAAAAATATAGGAAAGATCAGTGGAGTAGTTGTAGGAGAATGAGAGGGAGTAAGGAGGGGAACAGGAAGATAAAGGGAATGAATTTAACAAAATTATGCTATATTGACATATAAAGGCACCAGAGGGAGCTTCACTTTTATTTAAATGTGGAAGAAAGGAAGTTTAATAGGGTAGAGGAGGGAGAATAGGGGGAGGGAGGAGGGAAGAAAATAGAAGGAGGATGGGGACTTGAAGTCAAATTTCTTGTACATATGATTTTGTAAAAAAGAACATAATTACTATGTATAATTATGATACTCTAATAAAAAATTTTTAAAAAGTATAATAAATATCCATCAAAGGGGACTAAGGACAAATTGCAAATGCTACAGAGCTGGATTAAGTTGAAAAGTTGCCTAAAGTGCTTCAGATTCCTGAGTGGTTGCATGTGCTGAGCTATGATTTTAGGAGTGGGGTGGTTTTCCATTTCTGTCCCTTGGTCACTTTGTGAAACTTGTAAGTGAGATGGCTCAAGCTGTGTATTTGCTGTATTGGTTAAGAAGGTTTGAATGGCAAGTGAAAGAAACAAAACTCAACCTGGCTTAAGCCAAAATGAACCAAACTAAAAAGTTAACTAAGGTGTCCAAAACAGCAGTAGCTTCAGTTATGGATGGAACTAGAGGCTCAGTATAGTTATGAGTCTGTCTTTTCTCTTTTTTTCTTCTAGTTCTGTTTTCCTTATTAACTTCATTTTGCACTGAGCTCTGTGTGGTGGGAAAAGTGACTGCAGTAATTTAGAACTTGCACAGAACAAAGAAGAGTCAATCTCTCTTCTCCCTCCCTTTCTTTTTCCTTTCCCTGTTTTCACTTTTGTCCCTGGAAACTTTGTCACTGTTTGGTTCAGGTGCCCATCCTACTCCTGGACTAGTTGGTCAACTTGAGGAGGCAGAATTCTCTGATTGACAGCCTCATCCAAATAAATGGAGTGCCAGAAGGGAGGGACAGGTACAAATCAAAGTGATCCAGGGGATGCTGGCTGTCGTGGGATGGTGGCCTTATAGTACTGTGGTTTTAGATGCTCTCTGTATCACACAGCCAGCCCCATGCCTAGAATGAAAGGCAAGGATTTAGCTTCAGCTGTACTGCAACAGAGCATGTGAGTATCAGAGACAGGGACCAATTGGATCTTGCAGCCAACAACAACTCAACCTCATTAAGACTGGAGAAAGTGACTTAATTCTTTGAAATTCCATCCTAAATTCCAGGTAAAGTTGTTCAGACTGATTGAAAGCTACATTTTCTTAGCCTTCAGAGGAATAAGATGCTGAAATTCTTCTCTTAAAAATTACCACTGTTTAATCTTTGGAGAGTTTTCTATCCCATGTTGTCTGTACATAGAGTAAGGTTCTCATGGGAATTAATAGTTCATTTGCCTTGAATCTCTGACTTCTATTCTACTGTGCCATGTTCCTATTTACAATGGTTTCTGCCTCCCTGGAAAGCAATCTGGTCTTGGAGAAAACATACTTAAATGGTATTTGGTATTTACCTGTGAGGTTCTCTTAAAAAGCTAACAGCAAATGTTGTGTGTATATACTTTCCATGTCTCTGGTTTGGAGCAACAGGAGAAGGGGTAGGAGATGGATATGATTTTATGCATTTAGTACATTTAGGAAGTAAGACACAGGGAAGCTAAGAGACATGCAAGGGAATATCAGTGGCAAAGCCCTAAGACAGAATGTGGCACACTTAATCTCAAACCAGTTTTCCTTTGGCCTTCATCTTTTTCTTATTCCAATATGCTATTTCCTTTCAAAAGAATAGCACCTTCAGTATTCACTGTCACTGAAAAGTCCATTCAACTCCATTGGTGAGCCCCTAGGATAATAGCCAAGAAATCATTTAATGAGATCTAGACCATTTTACAAGGCATGCTGAGTTTCCATTTATTGTAGCAGTATTTTAAACATGCACTTCTCTGATTTTTCTTTTAAAATAGAATGAAACAAGGGTTTGTTTTCTGTAGCTTTTCCACTGATTGCTAATTCAAAATGTGGTAGTAATGAAGGAAGTGACTGGCTGGTTCAAGAGTTCAGGCAAGAGTAGATATTATTGACAAGAGGCTGCTAAGAAGGTATCAAGTGCTGAGGTAATTGGTTTTGTGATTTTTTTTTTTTGATATGGTGTAGAGAAATTATCCTTCCCAGCTCTTTGAATGCCAGTAATATTTTGCTTCCTTTCTTCTGCTATTGTTTATGTGGTTATTACACCAGGAACTGGCAGATTTTTTCTGTAACTTGGAAGGGACCCCTTTATTCTGTGAAATAGCAAATATTTTAGGTTTTGTGGGCCATAAAATGAAATTCCAGTCTGTGCCATTCTGTGAAAGCAGCCATACACAATGCATTCGTGACTAAGCAAACCTATGTTACAATAAAACTTTATTTATAAAACAGGTGGAGGGACAGATTTGGCCCATGGGCATTGTTTAGAGACACTTGCTGTGCAGTTTGCTGGAGCTGGTCTACACAGACATCTCTGACTGACTACAGCTGCAATGCACTGTTTCTCCAGTGTTTCTGTCACCTCGGGCTCCCTTCCTTTTCCTGTCAGAACTGTTAGAAGACTCAAATTTTAAGTGAAGTCACTAATAACCCTATTTCCAATGATCACATTTCCATCTTAAAATGTATGTGGATGGAAGAAATGGATAAATTTCTTGACACACACAACATCCCTAAATTGACTCAGGATGATATAGAATTCCTAAACAGCCCAATCACAGGCACTGAAATTCATATTTCAATTAAAAGTCTACCAAAGAAGAAAAGCCCAGGACCTGATGGCTTCCCTGCTGATTTTTACCACACTTTTGAGGAGGAACTAACACCTCTCCTTATTAAGTTATTTAAAGAAATTGAAAAGAAAGTAACTCTCCCAAACACTTTCTATGAAGCAGCCATAACTCTGATACCAAAACCCAACAAGGATACATCAAAAAAGAAAACTACAGACCAATATCCCTGATGAAAAATCCTTATTATGTTCAACACTCTAGAGAAGATAGTGTTCAAGGGATCATTTCTGAACTATATAAAGGCTATATATGCTAAACCCTCAGCTAGTATAATACTAAATGGAGAAAAGCTGAAAGCATTTCCACTAAAATCAGGAACAAGACAAGGTTGTCCGCTCTCACCACTTTTATTCAATATTGTTCTTGAGACCCTAGCTGGAGCAATTAGGCAAGAGAAAGAAATCAAAGGGATAAAAATAGGAAGAGAGGAAGCCAAACTCTCTCTTTTTACTGATGACATGATCCTGAATCTGGAAGATCCAAAAAACTCCATCAGTAAACTGCTTGAGCTTATAAACAGATTTAGCAAAGTGGCAGGATACAAGATCAACACCCACAAATCAATAGCTTTCCTATACACTAAAAATAATAGGACTGATGAAGAAATCAGGAAATCAGTCCCATTAACAATATCCTCAAAAAAAATAAAATACTTGGGAATTAATCTTACAAAGGAAATCAAAGATCTCTACAACAAAAATTATCAGTCATTGAAGAATGAAATCCAAGATGACCTAAGAAGATGGAAAGATATTCCATGCTCTTGGTTAGGCAGAATTAAAAATGGCCATTCTACTGAAAGCTTTATATAGATTTAATGCCATCCCTATAAAGAAACTTATGTCATTCTTTACAGACATAGAAAAAGCAATTCTCAAATTCATTTGAAATAATAAGAAACCTAGAACTGCCAAAACATTACTAAGCAAGAAAGACAAAACAGGTGGTTTTGCCATACCAGATATAAAACTATACTATAGAGCTGTAGTAACAAAGACAGCATGGTACTGGTATCAAGATAGGAAAGAAGACCAATGGAATAAAATAGAAGACCCTAAAACAAACCCTTAAATCTTTAAATATCTGATTTTTGACAAAGGGGGACAAAATATTACATGGAGGAGAGACAGCCTTTTCAGCCTTTTCAACAAATGGTGCTGGACAAACTGGACAGCCACTTGCAGAAAGTTGAATTTAGACCCATATCTTTGTCCTTGCACTAGAATCAAATCAAAATGGATCAAGGAGCTAGGAATTAAACCAGCTACCTTGCAACTGATGGAAGACAAATTAGGTCCAACACTTCAGCATTTGGGAGTAGGCAAAGACTTGCTCAACATGTCTCCTAAAGTGAAGGAAGTAAAGTAAAAAATCAGTGAATGGGATGCCATTAAGCTAAAAACCTTTTGTACTGCCAAGGAAATAATCAAAAGATTCAAGAGGTTTCCTTATGGAAATGGAGAGAATCATGGGCTATGATTCCTCTGAAAGGGGCCTCATATCCAGAATCTACAAAATCCTCAAAAATCTCAACTACAAAACCACAAACAACCCAATTAATAAATGGGCCAAAGAGCTAAATAGAAACTTCTCACCAGAGGACATTGATCAAGCCAATGAATACATGAGAAAGTGCTCTAAATCACTAGTAATCAGAGAAATGCAAATGAAAACTACATTAAGATATCACCTCACACCAGTCAGAATGGCAAAAATGAAGAAAGTAAACAATAATAGATGCTGGAGGGGCTGTGGAGAGAGAGTTACACTAGCACATTTTTGGTGGAGCTGCAGACTGGTGCAGCCCCTCTGGAAAGCAGTGTGGAGAATCCTCAAAAAACTAGGGATGAGCCCACCATATGATCCTCCTATTCCTCTCCTGGGTATTTTTCCAGGGGATTTAGAATCAGCACATTACAGAGACACAGCAATATCTATGTTCATAGCAGTTCAATTTACAATAGCTAAATTATGGAAACAACCTAGATGTCCCTCACTGGATGAATGGATCCAAAAACTGTGGTACATATATACCATGGAACTTTACACAGCAATTAGAAACAATGATATTGCAGCCTTTGAAGGTAAACGGATAGCTATGGAAGAAATTATGCTGAGTGAAATCAGCATAACCCAGAGAACCAAGGGTCAAATGTCTTCACTCATCCCTGGAGGCTGGAACTAGATAGACCCTGGCCATTGAGAAAGGAGATCTAGTATCATGTTTTAAATCAGGATAAGGTGTTATGTCATACAACCTAATACATTTTTAGAGATGTGTTGGGAAGGGAAGGGGAGGAATTAAGGGTGGGTAATTGGGAAGGCACTCTTGGGGGGTAAATCTAATCTTCAGAATCTCTCTATTATTTCATTAAAATATTGTGTGATTGTTCAACAAATAAATTTCTGAATTAAAAAAAATGTATGTGGACTTTGGGATCACCAACGCATGCAGAGACCTCATTTTAGTTTTGCAGAAGCACAGGCTAGAAGAATCTTCCCATTCCAGTATTGGTAGTTCAGATCTATGGTCTAGTGCAATGGTGTTAGATGAATCAGGATGGAGTCCTTGACCACATGACTGAGCAAACTACTTGCTGTCTCTGAATATGTCCTTATCTGTGAGAATGCCTGCCTTCTTGGCCCACAGGGTTGCAAGGGTCATTTGTTCATCCATTTAACCTGTTTTTATTGAGCACTTACTCCATGCCATGGCTTTTGCTAGTCATTGGGGATACAGTGGTGAACAAAAGGGAAAGACCTACCCTTATGAAGCTTATCTTCAGGTGATCAAATTAATTAATGTAAGGGAGAGAAAATTTCCTAATTGGGGATGTAGTGGTGAACAAAAGGGAAAGACCTACCCTTATGAAGCTTATCTTCAGGTGATCAAATTAGTTAATGTAAGGGAGAGAAAATTTCCAATCAATGGATTATACAAGAGATTTGCTTTTCCTGACCTTTTAAAGCAAGGGTCATCCTGTTGGGGTCTGACCTTTGCTTTATCAGCTGCCCTGGATCTCGTTGCCATAAGCTCCTTCGGGAAGGGCTGCTAGATTGTAAATTGTTAAGCTTAAAAAACAGGGTGCGGACACGGGCTTCAGATGTTTCGCATTGGTATCACATGCCAATTATTCTAGATTCTTCAAGGGGTGCACGTAGAGGCCTACTGATCTAACCTGTGCCTCTGAAATCCAGGTGTGGCAATGAACGAGCTAATGTAGAGAGGCCTCGAGGGGGCGGGGTGAAGGCCCTTAAAGAAGAGGCTCCAGCCAGCAGTGAGAGCTCTTCCTTTGGGAGCGAGCTCTCGTACTTTGTTGCTGGACGTGGTGTTCCTGCTCCTTTGGAAGATGAACTCTTGTCAGCAGCCGAACCTGCCTCTGCTTTGCTCCTGAGCTTCCCAGCCTTCAGAACTGTGAGAAATTGCTGTCTGTGTTTGTTCTGAGATAGAGTCTTGTATCGTTTCCTTGACTTGTTTGAGATTACTTAATGTTAGGCGTTTTGTCGTAGCAGTACAAATGAACATTGCCTTGAAAGAGAGATGTACAGTATGGATGTATAAAAAGGAGAAGTAAAGTTTGGACAAAGAGAGACCGTTTCGGGTCTCTGGCCTGTGGTTTTTCTCATCCCCAGCCCGTCCCTCAGGTCAGAACCCGGCTGGACAGGGACATCATCCCAATGTCTCAAGGGTCATTTTGACCTCATCATTAAAGATTTAAACTCTCAAGACATCCAGTGGGATAGTAGGTTAGATAAAAATGATAAGGATTGGGGGCAAATGAAAACAAAGTTTAAGGGCGGCTGGTTGGGCATGGTGGTGTGTACCTGTGATCTTCCAGCCCCAGGCTTCTAAGTTGCTAGGATTACAAGTTTGAGGTCAGCCTTGGCAATTTAGTGAAACCCTGTCTTAAATAAATAAATAAGAGGTCTAGGGATGAAATTCAATGGTAGACCCTCTTCCTCCCTCCTCCAGATTCAATCTTCAATACTGCAAAGAGCTGAAGGAGCTACTTTCCTACTGAAGTTTCTTTAGGAAAGAAAAGATTTTTCAACTCCATCTAGACTCTAAACCTAAATAGATTACCATTAAAGTCAACTAGTCAAGGGTGAAACTAAGAGTGGGAGGATTCCTTTTGAAATGTCAGAAACCAGCTGGAACAAATGGCAGCTACTGTGATTACTAGGAAATTTCTTGAAAGATGTAGAAGTGTATCAGGTAATCTAATCTATCACTGACTCCATTGTCATTGGATGGGGGCATTGGAGAAGCATTCATTGTATAAGAAATATCACCAAACAGAAGGAAATGACCTGGTTATTTTAAACTCTGAAGTCTGTTGAACAGTTATGAATTTCTTCTCTTTCAGACCAGATAGCCCATCCCAGTTCACTTCTGTGATATTTATTGATCAGTAAGTTTATGTCCTCTATGGGACTAGAAACTGAGTGTGGAGTAGGAATGGAGGCAGGGGATTCCAGGGCAGAGGTGAATTTGCTTACAGACTTCTGAGGGTCCTATTTCTGAAGAATGAACAGGAAAAGTTTTGCAAATTGTCCTGGGACAACTTTTTTTCCTAGTGCTCTAGGGAATGTGCACCCATCAGTGCAGATGTGCAAATAATTGTGGAGTCACCTTTTATAGTCATGTGTTCAGGGTTCTGGCCATACCAACTCATATACAGATCCACAAACACCATGTGCTTTTGTGGGTATTGTTTTAGTGCTTGGCATTTCCTGTACCCCTACTTTGACTTGCTGGCTCTTGCTGTGAGACTGTACACAGAAAACCCCTCCTTACTGAAGGATCTTCTCTCCTCCTCCTCCTCCTCTTTTTTTCATCACGAGTCTGACTCCAGTGCTCCACCTTCCCCCTTTCCCTCCACAAGTATTGTCTTTATACCCCATGACTTACTCATTTTGTGTTCATCTTAAAATGGAGACCAGTTATTGGTAGTCAAAAAATTTATCTGAAATTTGGGGGGATCACAAAGAAAATATATAATATCCTGAACATATTATTGTAACTTCAGATTGGAGATATATCTATTTGCTCCTCTTTTGATCAGGCAGGATTTAGTTCTGTTCTTTGCATAATGGTCTGCAGATTCCAGTTCCAGATTACCTTTCATGTTTCAGTTACACCTTAAATACATCATTTATAATTTACAGCTTCTGGTGAGTGTGTGTGAGAGTGTGTGTGAGAGTGTGTGTGAGAGTGTGTGTGAGAGTGTGTGTGAGAGTGTGAAGCAAGCACTGGAAATGCAATTCAAAGGTTCTGGATTCTTCCCTATTCCCAGGTTTTTGTATTTTTCCCATTAGTACCTAATTCAACTGCATTAAAAAAATGACTCATCTTTATCAAGTTTTTGCAAAACATTTGACTAAGCTTTTATAGAAGCATAAGCCTTTCTTTTACTGTTGATTTACATGCTATTTAATTGAATAATATGTGTATGATCATAAATAGCTTTGAGAACAAACACAAGTGGCTCTAATGACACATAACTGTGTGGTGGGTGAAGCAAAGGTTGGGTAGGGAGAGTGGAGTAACAGGGGACCCAGCTGGTAGGAGTTAGCATGAGGTAGGTCTAGAAGTGACAGAGGACAACGGTCAATCCAGTAGGTCGGTTGAGCAAGGTTCAGTTTAGGTAGCACTTAATAAATTTCAAATACATGTTCAGTAATTTGTGAAAGGGATGCATGAACCATCCAGGAAGTGAAGGAGAGAAGCTTTGGGGGATATCACTTTCAGGACCAGCAGTGTTTGAAGCTCTTCTATTTGTAGGGATGCTGAGCCCAAATCAAAAGGCTAGATCTTTTACTGTCATCTGCCACAAAAGATTGTGAAGGGAAATCTCCCTCCCAGGAACAGGGCACAGATTTCCAGACCAGCCTGCAGGTGTTGCTGATGAGTGAAGAATAAATGTCCCCTCTTTGCTCCCTGGGTATCCTCCCTGCCACTGCTTTTTGTTTCAACCCCTTCTCTTTTGGCTCTAAAACGTGAGAATGGTCATGGACTAGAGTTTCCTGGAGAAATGTACCACTGAAGGAAGCCATTTGTATTAAAATGTGGCATGCAAAAGGCCCTTTGAATCTGGCTCCATAGCAGCTTATGGGACTTCAGTGGGTTAATCTTATATACATACTTAGGCCCATTTCCGATATGGTCTCACTTCCTGTGGATATTTTTATCGTACCTGTAAGGAAGCAGGTATGATAAACCTCTCATCACTGAGAGGTTTATGTGTACATGCACACATACATGTGTATGCCTACAAGTGTTTGTTTATACATGCATAAATCCACACATCCATATGTGTGTATATGTATATAAGCTACATATCCATGATGGCATTTGTCCCCTGAACCTGAGACAAATCGGTGTGAGTACAGGGAAGATTGCTGTGGATGGATGGTCAGCTCTTAAAAACTAGGGACTGTGGAGAGAGACAGAGACTAAAGCACTTAATGTGTGTATGTGTGTGTGTGTGTGTGTGTGCGCGCGTGTGTGTGCGCGCATGCGCGTGCAGTTCAATTAGTTAACCAAGGGAAGCCAGCTCTGTCTGAGCCATGGCATAGAGATAGGACACTTGGGGACCAACCTATCCAAAGACTGGAACAGTATGGAACTGGGTCTAAGAGGTGGATAGATGTGTTGATGTAGTGGCTAAAAGCATGTTTTAGTTTCCGACACTGCTGCCTTCCAGTCCTGACTTTGCTCCTTACTAGAGGCATGTCTGGGAAGCTTAATCCTTCATGTTTTGGTTTATATGAAAGAGTAACAGGGTCTCCTTCACAGAGCTGGTACAATGATTAGATTTTCAAATGGAATGAAATTTACACACTGCCTGCCACACAGTAAAATGCTTAAAAATGTGATATCCCTATAAATACTAATTGTATCTGGGAACAGTGCAAGGAACCTGCTTTGGGGGCTAATTGGGATCATAATACCTTCTATGAACCAGGCTACCTGATTAACACTGTGTAGTAAGTACAAAGTGTAGTGCTAAGTCATTTGGGGGTGGGAGATCAAAGAAGTAAATTTCATGATTGCCAGGATATGGATTTGCAATATCATAGGAGAGAGGGACCTAAGATCTGTAAAGGGAAACATGAGTCACATTCAAAGAAAATGTACCTGTGAACATCACTGATGAAATCTGTTCCATGCAGGGGTCCAGATACCTTGGGCAGTTTTTTCATCTGCTTTTAATCCATGAGATTCCTAAAACTCAGGGGCTGAGACCTAGCTATAAGGTAGCTGTTTCACACATATACTAGAAACCAGAATAGAATGCCCATTTCTCCCCTCCCCCCTGCTTAGCCCAATCCAAGCCTGTTCTTTTATCCCTGATATTAGGAAGGATTCGACCATGACAGTCTTGAGACCTACTGTCAGATACACTTGGGATGTAGTTCTTTTATTGCAGAGAAGGTTGGAACTTGACGTATGAGAACTGTTGAGATGAATGAGTTTCCGTTGTATTTATAGAAACTTGGTGCAATATCTCCCAAGGTATAAATAGAACAATGGAGTGTTGACAAAGGGGCTGGTTTTCTGTAACTGTGGAAACCCTGCAATTATTCCTGGAACTACACTCATTGTTTATCTGCATCTGAATTTTTATAAACGGGGCTCTTGTTTATTCATGAAATTTCAAATGGAAATATATCTTCCATTATTATCCCCTTCTTGTGAGTCAGGCCCCATCTTGCAAATTTGCAGCTGAGTAAATATATGGAACATTAGCAGCAATTAGATAATTGGTGCCCTGGATCAACCCAGCTGCAGCTGTGAATGAGTGTGGACTGCACAAGTGTCACCTGGTGCAGGCTTCCTGATGCTACTGTATGCTACTACAGGCTTGCAATTAAGTGCAGCCTTTACCAGCCTAGGTCTTGGCCCTTCTTCCTCCCAAGAGATACAGAGCAGCAAAGGAAATGAGGTTCCCTGTGGTGTGCTCTGAGTGATTGTAAAGGGAGAGATGTTGGTCCAGAGGATTTGGTAAAGAAGAAGGAAGTCCACTTATCTTGGCTTAGCCCATTGCTAAATTGCTTAAGACAACTTGTTTGGTGCATAGCTAGCAAAAATTCATGTTGAATTCTGGGATGGGGAGAAAAAGTTGAGTCATAAGTCCCATTTTTTAAAAATGTAAATCCCCTAACATTTGCTGACTGCACTGGGTGACTTTTTTTTTTTTTTAAACCCTGTCTTCAATTTATTTTGGCTTCAAGCATTGAGTTGGGTTTCCTTCCAGCAGCCACATACACATCTCTTTTTCCTTGCAATTACATTTCCCTTGTGTTCCTGGCTGAATGGGATGTCTTTTCCATTTTATTCTTCTGTCTCCCAGGCCATCACATCACCCTTTAGAGGTATCTAGGTGTCTGTGTAATCGCTAATGACTTCATGGAAACAGATGGGGAAGTATTATCAGAGGAAAGCGTCGAGTGGGCCTGTGCATCCCATGCGTAGAGGCCCGTGAGCATGTAGTGGTGCTCACCATGTCCTCTTCCTCTGCTTGGCCTCCTGGTCTGTCCTCTCACTTTAGCTTTTGGTTTGATGGTAATCTCATCCAGCCCTTCAGTCTCTCCCTCTCATTCTGCAGCCTTGCACACCCTGGAAGCTCTCCTACCTTTCCTCCCCGAGTACACTATTGCATTCCTCCTGTGTACCCCTTCTGTGTGTTTGGGAGGAGGCGGATGGAGAGGGAATTGGAAATAGCTGAGTAGAGGGGAGATTTGAATTGGGTGTTTGGGTCTATAAATGAGTCAGATGGAATTCATTCAGCACTAGGATCATTCTGGGACACTTCAGTATGTCTCTGCACAGAATAGGAATGTCATCCTGGATCTTGATCAAAATGGCTCTGAGGAAAGATGCAGGCATAGTAGAGGCCCTGGTGGGATTTTGTGCCAATTCTTCTGATGTTTTTTATTCAATTGATACCATCACTTTATAAACATGGTATATATTATCCTTTATGCTTATTATTAGCATTATTTTTTACATTACTAATATTTAGCATTAGTAATAGAATAAGAGTACAATTCCTATACTGAGCACTTACTGCTTTTTTGTACGATGACACATCCTTTCAATGGTACATGAGATTTAATCTTATTTTTCCCATTTTACAGATGAGAAGCTTAGATTCAGAGAAGTTAGGAAATTTCCAGTTAGTAAGCGGGCTTTGATTGCAAAGCCTGTACTTGCACATCTTGTGCTAATAGCTTGCAGGACTCAAGTCATTTGGGGATACCATTAATGTCTGAATTCTTCTTTGCTTGAGTGTGAGATGTTATCTGGATAGCCTGCAATTTAGTTCCTTAAACCATCTGTCCATTTTGGAGAAGGTATTAAAAATACAGACTCGGGCAGCTCTGTGTGTGTGTGTGTGTGTGTTGCTTTGTTCTTACCTTTGCTGAATTCTCCCTTGCAGCTAGAAACTAGTTTTCCCAGCACTCCCCTCTTGGTTCTCACTGCTGCCAACACATCAGATGCATCAACCACCTGAAATTGGGCTGCAGGGGTAGAATTTATTTGCAGACATTTTAATTTCCCTGGTGGTAGCAAATTAATTTTGTTGTAACTCTTTAACATTCTAATTGAATGATGGAATGTCACTGAGTGTGTTTTACAGATAAAAGGCAGCTTAAGCCCTACCATCCATCAGGAAGAACAGGGGCGGTAGGCTTGCAGTTTCCCTTCACACTGTAGCCCAGCCCAGCCCATCTTCCTGGGCTTCAGAAAAGTCATTTGGCAGAGGAGTGTCAACCCTGCAAGATAGCTGAACTGCCCGCAGTCACCTCTCCCTGAGGAGACCTCTGTTGGCTTCATTTATTCATTTATCAGATACATCTTGGGTGTTGGCTATGCAGGTCCAGGGCACCGTACCACTCGGGAGGGAACAAAACAGGCAAGTCTCTGCTGTTCTGTTGGGTGAGGAAGACGACAAACTAGTGGACAAATACAACGTAAAATCTGAAGATGAGCAAATCAGGATACTGGATATAAAATATTGGGCTGCTTTTGAGAGGGCTTCTCTGGGCAGGGAATGTTTGAGAAACGGCCAAATGAAATAAGGAACAGCATTGTAGTCAGAGGGAACAGCAGATCTAGGAGTTGATGCTCGTTTTCAGACCAAATCACTTCACCATATTCGACATAGAAATGATCTGAACAGAATGTTCTGGAACTGTTCACTGTTCTCAGAAATCATAGGATCACCCTCCAGACCGGCTCCTTTTGGAGAATCTGTATTCTGTCCATCTTGCCATCATTAAGTCTAATGAAGAAATAAACAGCAGGCAATACATGAAGCATATATGAAGAGCTGATAGTAACTTGAGCTCATGCTTTCTACCTGTTGGCTGAGAAACAATTTGAATGTTGAGATTTGAAGGAGGTTTTCCAGATTATTCACTAAAAATGATTTATTTTTTTGTTTTGGGCTGAAGGCTGTGGGGTAGGTGTGGGATTGTTTGTTATTCCAGCCCCTGTAGCAGTAATTTATTATTTTCAACTCATTGTTATTTAACAAATATTAGCTTTCATTGGTATTGAGCATTTATAGTATGCCAGGTTCTGTTCTGAACACTTTACATGGAGTAATTACATTCTCAAAACAAGCCTCAGAAATGGTTCCTTTTATTTCCACATTCTATGTTCCAGAAAGCAGAAGCACTGTGAGGTTGATAATTAGCCCAGGGTTGCACATTGACTTCCGGTCCAGAATTTAAATCCAAGCAGCCTGGAGTGAGTATTTGCAGCTTTCTGTAGGCAGAACACTGTGGTAGCAGTTGTGGACTGTGCTCTCATCCTCAGATGAATGAGAAAACAGGGTCAGAGATGTCAGGCATGTTCCTGGAGGTCACATAGCTGGGTTAGCTGCAGAATTCAGAATCTGACATGAAACAGGCTTTCTGACTAGAGGACTGTTTTATTTATTTATTTATTTTTTGTACCAGGAATTAAACCCAGAGAACTCACCACTGAGTCATATCCCAGCCATTTTTTTTTTAATATTTTATTGAGGCAGGGTCTTGCTCAGTTGCTAGGGCCTCACTGAGTTTCTGAAGCTGGATCAGAACTTGTGATTCTCCTGCCTCCCGGGTTGCTGGGATTACCGGTGTGCATCACCACACCCGACAAGACTGTGTTCTTGATGGTGTGGCTGAGCTGCCCATGCCATGACAGTTCAGCTCAGGCCATGCTCACCTTCTTGGGTGCAGAGAGAGCCAGCTCTTGCAATAGGCTTTGGTAATTACTGAGCATCAAACTATGAGCCTTTTGGCCCCTGTGTCTCTTCAGGCACACAGCCTCTTGGGATGGTGGTTGAATTGTGCTGGCAGGATTTGGGGGAGCAATGCAGGCTTCTGAGCTCAGGGCTCTGTGGCTCTGGGATACCTTGAGCATAGTTCAGAGATGGGGATATTGGAGTAAGGGTAGTGGGGTATTCATTCTGCACCTAGAAGAGTTGGAAAGGACTGAGGAAGGAACTAGTTCAGGTACTTCAACCTCCACTGTCATCCCTACTTTCCTGTGCTGCTTGTGATATCCCTTATACCCTGCATCTTCTACAGGTGAGTTTCTCCCCTTTCCTACTCTTGCAATTCTTCCAAATAATACTGCTAGTAAAATACTAGTAATAATAATAGATTTGGATAATTCTTCCCACTTTGTATTTACAATTTTCTTGAACCAACATAGTCTTGTGAAATATCATCATTTTGGTCCTGTATTAAAGACAAGCCATTGGAGGCTCAGAGAGGTTCCTTGTCCTGCCTCATGTCACACAGTTACTGAGTAATAGTGCTAGAACCCAATCCCAGCTACTTGATTCTGCCCCATTTGGAGCTGCCTCTCCAAATCATCTCCTAATTAGTCTATTTGACAACTCTGTCAAGCTGGCTTCAGTTGCCCTCGTAAAGACAAGCTTGAGTGAAATCAAATGATTTTGCTGTTGAATGAAAACATTTGTGCGGTGCTATTTTCTGAGCCATCTTCACATATGGGTCTCTTGGCTCAGGAAGCCACTCCAGGTTTGGGGAGGGCTGTGGAGGCGGAGGAGGAATAGGATTCCTTCCTTGTCACAGGTGAGCCACTTAGAAATCCCAGAGCCTGGCAGCAGCATCCCTTGCAGGGTGAGTGGGTCTAGGGGGAGGAGACAGAGGAAACCTCCATAATGTAGTAGTAAAGTGTTCCTTTCCTTGGGAAAAATGCCCAATGTGAAAGGATAGTTGTTGACTTACAGTTCCCAACACTGGAACCTGCTTTACCAGCAGTCTTGCCCTAAGCAGCCTAGAGGAAGGCAAACTGCATCCTTCAGTCAAGGAAAATTAACAGGTGTTAATATCCCCCTATCATATGTGGGGATGCAGTAGTTAATAACCTCTGGCTTCAGGGAGTGTACATTCTATTGGGTGAGAGTCAGAAAGCAAAGTAAATTATACAGTATGTTAGAAAGTGCTAGGGAGAAAAGACCAGAAAGGGTACGAGAATGTGCTGTGGGTGGGTTTGTAGTTTACATTGGGTTCACAGTAACTTGGCAGGCTTTTATTTATTTTTCAAGATGTGCATTCAGTTAAAAACAAAGAACCTACCTACCACCAAAACCTGCACAGGGGCAGGCAGAGCTGTGTATCAAGCTTGCCTTGAGAGTGTGGGGGTGTGTGGGTGAGCTTGTTAAAAGCCAGAATTTCAAAGCCACAAGAAAGCTTTAGGCTCAGGCAAGTATTCTAACATCCTTTTCCATCTCAGCCCTGCCCCGAACCAACAAGGTCATTATCTCAATGGCAAGGGTAAAGGAAGGAACCCCATCCTCCTCAGTCTCTGCAGCCTTCTCCAAAGCTGGAGGAAAAAGCAGACTTTGTCTTTTTCCATGGGACAGCTTTTGGTGTCTCTTTAGCTCCTGGCATTGTGTTGGTTGTAGGCTTTTGGGGGTAGATATTTATTAAATTGAGGCACTTGCCCTCTATTTCTAGTTTGCTGAGTTATTTTTTTAAGTGAGGAATAGATGTTGGGCTTTTGTCAAATGCTTTTTCCTTGTTGATAGGATTGTAGGATTTTTCTTATTTATTGCTATAATGGCTTACATTGATTGATGGTCTGATCTTGAAGGAGTCTTTCCATACATGGGACAAATCCCATTTGGTTGCATGTATAATTCTTTTTGTACATTGTTAGATTAAATTTGCTAATGTTTGATAACTTTTGTATCTGCGTTCATGAGAGATATGGTCTGTAGTTTTCTTGTAACATCTGGTTTTGGGCATTAGGGTAGTTCTGGTCTTATAGATTGCTTGTTTTCAGAGAGATGTTGCAGGGAATTGGTATCATTCCTTCCTTAAATGACTTTAGAATTTACTGGTGAAACCACCAGGCTTGGCAATTCCTTTTTAAGAAGGTAATTAATTATCACTTCAATTTTCTTAATAGAAATAGGGCTAAGTTATTTCTCCTTTTGTGGGTTTTGCTAGTCTTCATTTTTGACCCAGTATTATTTTAAAGTGTGTTAATTTCCAAATATTTGGGAAATTGCTAGTTTTTGTCTTTGGAGGAATGGGTCCATTTATATCAAATTTGTGGGGGTAGAGTTATATATAATTATCTTCTTATTGTCAATAGGATCAGTAGTGATGACCACTGTTTTATCTCTCATTGGTAATTTGGGTCCTTTTTTTCTTAGTTATCCTCAGTAGATGCTTATAATTTTTATTGACTTTTCAAAGACCCAGCATTAGGTTTAGTTAATTTTCTATATTGGTTTCCTGTTTATTGATTTCTGCTCTAATTTCTTATTTCCTTTTTTTCCTACTTGCTTTAAACTTAAATTGTTCTCCTTTCTCCAATCTCATAAGGTATAAGCTTAGGTTATCAATTTTAGGTCTTTCCTGTTTTCTAACATATACATGTAATGCTATAAATTCTTTTAAGTACTACTTTGGTCTCATTTGACAAATTTTGTTAAGTCATATTATCATTTTTATTTAGTTAGAAATATTTAAAAATTTTTTAATTCTTGCTTTTGGACCCAGTGTTATTTAGTGTTTAATTTCCAAATAGTTGAGACATTTTACAACCATCTTTTTGTTAGTAATTTGTAGTCTTATTCCACTGTAGTCTGAGAACATACTTTATATGACTTTTAATTTTATTCCTTTGAAATTTGTTGAGGTGCATTTAATTAAGGTAACTAAGTCTGTTAAGGTTGATAGTCCCTCTTGGTAAATATTCCCTTCCAGATGGGCAAGAATGCATCAGCTATTCCTGGGTAGAATGTGATGTCCATTTTAAACTTAAGCCAAGACTTCCAGGTTCCCACCTTTCCCTCCCAGCCCAGAAATTGGTGCCTTCCCAGGAAAGAAGCTCTTAGGATGGCTTAGAGTCACATGAGAGTAACTTTTAATCAGATAAGCAGCCAGGTCACAGAAAACATTGGGAAGACCAGAGTTAGGAAGGGCAGGAAGGAGCTGGACAATGGGTAGTAGGATAAGCTACATAGGGGTTGTAGGTAGAAGGAGCCAGTGTAATTAAGCTGATCCTGTGTTCTCACTTCTACTTGGTGGTTTCCACACATGATTTTGTGCAATATACAGCAATACTTTCCAAAGTACGTGTGATGGCTAATGTTATATGTCATCTTGACTGGGCTAAGAGATGCCCATATAGCTAGTAAAGCATTATTTCCAGGTGTGTCCACGAGGATATTTTTGGAAGAGATTAGCAGTTCAGTCAGCAGGTGAGTGAAGAAGATCTGCTCTCATCAAGGTGGATGGGCACCATTCAATGTGCTGAGGCCAGTAATAGAAGGAAAAGGCAGAGGAAGGCTAAATTCATGTTCTTCCTTCTATTTCTTAATATCTTTTTCTCATAACAAATCTTTGAAATTGTGTATTAGACACCTACAGCCCATCTCAGTTCTGACTAGTGACATTTCAAGTCCTCAGTAGTTATGTGTAGCTAATGGAGACTGTTGGACAGAACGGGTCTAGAAGGTTCCTTTGTTCCTTCTGTACAATCGTTTATTTTTTTCTTTCCTTGTTATAAGCCTTCACTGGTTTTGCTGACCACTATCTACCGCATGTCTAGTTTCTATGTGCTCAAGTGTGGATTGGGCTAGTGATGGCAGGAATGTAGGTTTTCTATTTTAATTGAATGTAAGGAATTTGAGAATGGAACTACATCCCTTTACTTCTGTATTCCTTGACTCCAGCCCTGAGAGAATGGGCAGGTTGTGGAGAATAGATGGTGAATGCAACATAATGACATTATCATGTGTCATTATCTGATATTAAGTGAAGTCACTTCACCTGTCCATTCCTGTTTCCTTCATCATTAAATAGGAGCTATGGGCTCATTTATACTGGTCTCCAGGACTTTTATGAGGATGAAGGGACAATGGATGTAAGAGACATTTGCAAATTTAAAAACACTACACATGGAAGTCAAGGTGTAGTTCTTATTTTATGATCATTGAAACCAGCTGGTTTCCCTCCTTTGTATGACTCTTTGTATGAAGGTGACCTTGCAGGCAGCAGGAAGCCAAGGGAATATGCTCATGAGCATTACACTCATGTTGAGTTTGGAGGGGTGGTTAATGCATGTGTGGGGGTGAGGGAAAACAAATGGAATTGGATGTAAACGTGTTTGAAAAAGATGCCCCCTTAGTATGTAAGAACATTTCAGAAAGACAATTAGCCAACAGCACTTTCTGCTTAGAGAGGTCTTTCAAGTAAACAAATCTGGCAGTTAGAACCATCAGAGGCAAATATCCCTTATTCATGTGTTTGGTGGCTTCAGATTCCAAGAACTTACTGTGTTGTGTTACCAAACTGCATAGGAGTGAGCCTCTCCCTGGAAAAACTGTGAAACATCTGGTCTCATTCTTGCCTGTGTTCACCTGTGTCTGTTTCCTCACTGCTAGGAAGGCACTTGCTTGCAAGTGGGTATTAGTTTTTGGGCAGTTTTTTCTTGAACTTGAACTAGTGCTTACTTATCTGGTGTGTTAGCCAGTTTTTTGTCATTGTGACCAAAATATCTGGCAAGAACAACTTAGAGGAAGAAAAATTTGTTTTGATTCATGGTTTCAGAGGTCTCAGCCCATGACTAATTGCAGAAACATCATGGTGGAAGGGCATGGCAGAAGAAAATTCTTAGCTCATAGTAATGGGGCAGGGGACAGCAGAGGGAGACAGACAGAGATAGTCCCCAAGGATATGCCCCCAATGACTAACTTCCTCTAGTCATGTCCAACTTGCCTACAGTTATCACCGAGTAGTTCTTTCATATTAATTCATCAAATGAATAAATTTACTGATGGGGTTAGAGCCTTTCTAATCGAATCATCTGACCTCTGAATATTGCTGCATTGCCTAACACATGAGGTCTGGGGAGACATTCCAGGCCCCTACTATAACATCTGGGCTCATTCTTTAGACAGTTTTGCTGGGGAGGTAAGATGATGAAGAGAGATGAAAACCTGTGTGCTCTATATCTGATGTCAGCCTCAAGAGTGGCATGAGTTTCTCTCTTACGGATTTTTCATGTGAATGGGATTAGTGCCATCCTGCCTCACCAGTGTTACTGGGGCTCTTCGTTGGGTACCTCTCTGGGATTTCAACTTTCTTCTCTTTTCCTCTAGTTTGCCAAGTAGGCTACTGCTGTTGAATTGGTGTTCTAAAATTGCTCCTCCTTTGAAATTTCCAATACCTCTGTACCACTAGGGTTAAGCCCATTCTGCCTGGCTGGACTTGGGAGCCATCTGCCTCCTGTGTGCATTTCCTCTAGATCAATGGCCTTCCTCCTTCTATTGAACAGGCTTTATCTAGTCCCAGGCCTTTGCCTTTTCTAATCGAGAGCTTCTCCCAAGAGGGCAACCAACAGTCTTAGTTTGCCTGGGATGTGGGACTCTCGGTGCTCATACTGGTAAGTCCTAGGACAACCAGGATGAGTTGCCCACCCCTCTGCCTAACCATCTCTGCCTATTGCCACTTTGCTCATCTTTGAGTTCCTGTGGGGCCCCTGAGCTCCAGCTCTCATCATGCGTTCACGTTGCACAGACTGTTCACATTGTCTTTTGTCGTAGGTGATAGGTTCACTTCCCAGGTCCTCACCTACAGCGTAAGTAATGTGAAGGTCAAGGAGCATGTTTTACCATTTGGATTCTTTGGACCACCTGACACAGGGCCCTTCATATGGTTCAGATCTTATTAGATGCATGAACAAGTGGTGAGAGGATCATGTCCTTGAAGTAAGAGGATGGATCTTAATAACCGCACTGATGGATTCTAGGTAGTTTTCATTGATTGCAAAATAATCAACTGTGCTTCTGCAGAAAATTTGGAACATAGTGGAAAAGTATACCACCATTCAGAGGTTACTACTATTTAGCTTTGCGTTTGTTTATTCAATATTTTCCCTTTCTTTATATCTATCTATTCCAACTACCATATACCTAAAATCTTTAAAAATACTTGGGTCTTTTCATATAGTTCTATATAATTTAAAAAAGAGATCCATATCCATGCATCTTTCATATATACACACATTTGCATATATACATAAAAATATATGTAAGTGTATATAAAAGTATATAAGTATTTACATATGTAAAAGTATATATGTAAGTATTTATATATATACTTTTACATATATATATCTTCATGTATACATAAAAGTTCTAACTACCTCCCTATCTGCCAACCTACCTACCTGTCTCATTCCATCTGCTTTGCTTTTTTTTTTTTTTTTTTTAGCCATTCTCCTATAGTTGGACATTTCAGAGATATGACTGTTGTGGTTCTGTCGTGTTTGTTCCATCTGATTATTTTCCCTTAAGATAAATTCTTAGGGGCTGGAGTGGTGGCTCAGCGGTTACTGCACTTGCCTGGCATGTGTGAGTACGCGAGTTCAAACCCCAGCACCACATGCACAACAAAATGTCTGAGGAATGCAAGTCACATGAAAAACTAAATAAAAAATTGCTTCTTTCTCTCTCTCACTGTCCCCTCTTTCTTAAAAAAAGATAAATTCTTAGAAGTAGAATTTCAGGGTTAATGACTTCTGAGTAACTTTACAAGTCAGGGTACTGCTTGGAGTTTACAGGTTACTCCTGATAGAGAAAAAGAGCTCTAGAGACTAAGCTTTGCTTAGAACTTGACTTGGCCATGACCAAAGTCTGGTGCTGTGTAAGACTTGGGAAGTGAAGGTTTGAGGAGGCTGGGTTCTATTGCAGGGCTGATGAAACCCAGGTGAGGCTGAGAATGAACTTGATTTATGGTTGCTCTAGATTTTGGGAGTCTGTGTGTGCCTGAGAAGACACCAGGAGGATGATTCAAGCTAGGCAGGTTGTTGGTACTGGGTTAGGGTAGTGGGACAGGCCAGGACAGATAATGTTAGGACAAAGACATTTGAATTTGGAGATATACCACACTAAACATGAGGACCTTAAAACTGAAGAATCCTGCTTCAGACATGAGGTCTCTTTACACTCATCCTCCCATAAATTGAAGACTGATTTCTGTGATGGGCTTCTCAGACTGGTCTTTCCTAGCTCCAGCTTGTCTGAGGTCAGCAAGTGATGGCAGAAGTCCAAATCACAGGGAGACTAGTCCTTCAGGTCACAACCTGAGATAACTTAGGGGTAAAGAATGCAAAGGACCAGGTCTGGTGATCTGATTCAAAGAATGCTCCTTTTGCCTTCAGCCAGCTCAAGTTTCGTGATCTTACCAGTTACATCCCAGGTCACATGTCACAATGTCACATGATGATGTAATATAATATTACTGGTAATATTTGAGGACATCGTTGCAGAGTGGGAATGTTCTAGAAGACTGAAGACAGGCACTGATTCCTATTTTCAAAATAGTTTTATGAACT
Organism: Aplodontia rufa; assembly: GCA_004027875.1. Lineage (NCBI taxonomy): Eukaryota > Metazoa > Chordata > Mammalia > Rodentia > Aplodontiidae > Aplodontia > Aplodontia rufa. Next base: position 117,697 of record PVKS010002136.1, read on the forward strand.
ACAGACTCATGAGCCAGTTTAAACTCCTGAGCAAGAGTCTAAAATAGATGATTTTAAAGATGGTTTGTGTAACCTTGGTAAGTCAAGTTTTAATCACAAGCAATTATCATGGACCAAATAAAGAGCAAGTTTTGCTCATCTTTCCTCATCCACCCCTCACCTTTTTTTTTTTTTTTTTTGGTGGTAGAAGTGTGTTTCCTAATTTCAGCAAGGCATTTGAAAAGACTCTCAGGATAACCTCGTGTTCAAGGCGGAGGGCTTTGGACTGGATGAGTTATTCATGTAATGATATGCCCAGAGTGCCTTTTAATGAAGCATTCTTAAGCCAGAGACAGGTTTCTAGAACTACAAGGTTCTACTCTTGATCCTACGCTGTTAACATTTCCTTTAATCAATGACAAAGAAAGAAATATGTAGGTGACATGAAGATGGGAGAGATAATGGATATGTTGGATGAAAGAATTCAGATCCAAATTGATTAGTTCAGGCTTGAGAAAACGAATTTAATTTATCAAAATGATGGTTAATAGGGTCATATGCTAGGTTTTATCCTTGCATTAAAAGAGTAAAACAACTGCTCAAGTGCACAACGGGGAGATTCAGCTTACTCATATTTCAGAAGAAATTAAGTGTCAAATGCAGTGTGTGTTCAATTGCAATAGTGGAGCTATGGGACCTTTGACAGTCCTTTTCCCTGTCACATGTGGAATGAGGTGACTCTTCACAGTGTGATAGGGGAAAGAACATGGTGACTTTCACATCTGACAGTATGGGCTGCATGCACCTCGGGGAATGTACTCAATCTTTCCAAACCTCGATTTTTCTCATCAGTAAAATGGAGCAATAATAGTTACTTTATCAAGCTTTATGAAGATAATAAGATTCATGAACATTGCTTTGAGCCACAGGCCCTTGTTTAGACTCTCTGCTTAGTACATCTTGGATTTGTTTATATTGTCTCTGCTAATGGGAATGAACAGGATTTGGGGACGAGTTGGTATTAGTGTCAAGTGAAGATGTGCAGTCTGGAGAAAGGTCATTTGGGAGCATGTGAGCTGCATGCATGTTATCTCCCAGGCACTGTTCTGAGTGATTCCCAGGGGTTATCTCATTTACCCATCTGAATTGTCCTGTGAAGTTGCTTTTATCTTTTGTCAACATATTGCAGGTTAAGAAACTGAGGCTGAAGGGAAGTGTGTCTAGACCAAGGCTCCACAGTTAATCAGTGTTAGATCTGGAACTAGAGCCTGATTTTTTTTTTTTTTTTTTTTTGCCTCTGAACTACCATGTTGCATCTTTTGCATTCTGGAAGGATCTTGAAAATTGGCAAGGTGTGAGGGGAAGGTGTTAGTGGTGAATGGAGAGATTCCTCTGCATTGGGCTTCAGATGTCAGTCTCAGTCCAGTACCAGCCTCTGGGACAGGGGCATCTCCACATTCACCTCTCCATCCCAACCATCCTATTCCTCAGCTGCACCCTTAGGGAATGTTTCTGGGCAATTGACAATATCCATCTCAGGTTGAAAAGAAATGACCACCAATGTTCTAGTCCATCCTGTGTATGGCCTGGTTAAGGAGTCAAGGGGCCAAGGGTGAGCTGATATACACAGTGTATTTATCATGATTGGAAGGGCAGGGACCATGTGAGTGAAGACATTCACAGTGACGGCCAAACCTGCCTGGATGTCTGGTATTATCCCTGCTCCCCATTCCCTTGTCCTGGATCCTGTTGGCATGACTGCCTGGTGAGCAGGCCTGGAGAGACCTTTGGAGAAACACCATATCCACTGTCCATTCACAGCTGCATAGACAGTTGCTTCTCTGGGATGGAGAGTAAGAAATGACCCTTGGGACTATCATGGTGACCCTTTCCATGGCTTTCTTGGGTTCCAACCAGGGGCAGAGATGCAAATGGATGTGTTTCTTTGCCTGCATCTTTATTTACTGAGTTCTGTTCCATCTGGGAGAAAGATTGGGGCTCAGAATCTAACTCTAAATCATTTCCACTATAGGAGTGACTGCTGGAGATTGTTCTAGAAAAGCTACCCAACCAACTCTGATACAACCTTTAACTAGGTTGAGGGCCTGGGTTTCTCTGTCACCTTCGCCCACACGCCACTCTCTAGGATCTGGCCACTGCTGCCTTGTCCACTGCCTCTTCTCTCTTCTGTACTTCTGGGACTTATGTGCTTTTCTCTGTCTGCTCTGTAGTCTTCCTGCTCTGTGTATCTGCCCAGTTTATTAATTCCATACACCTTTACTGAACCACGTGCAACTGAAGGGCAGGGGTGCTGATACCTGTATCTAGCATGTGTCTGATGCGCAGTCGATACTCCTAAATCAATGATGGATAAACACCAGGGGACTCTATGTAGCCCTTCAACCATCCCTGCCTGTTTCATGTTGGTGACTTATCGATCTGGCCTTCAGGCTGTAGGCTCTGAAGTCAGAGGCCTGGGTTCAAATCCCTGCCTTTCCACTAACTTGGACTCATTTGTGAAATTCTCCAAACCCAGGTTCTTCAGCACTGGATATCATCTCAGAGGATTTTAGGGAGGGTTAGATGAGACTATGGACACAGTCCCCTAGCTAACAACAGCAGGAACTAAGGTAATAGTAGTAGCTGTAGTGTAGATACCAGGAGGACAGGACATTACCTTATATGACCACTGCTGGTCTTGTTTCTAATGGACCCTCAATAGGTCCATCTTGAGTGCTATTGTTATTAGTAACCATATATAAGCATATTCAAAGAAGGCAAGTGAAGTCTCAGTAAAGGGGTTTGACACATTGAGTGAAATAATGCTATGCCAACTCAGAGGCTTAATAGCAGACATTTTGGATATAAAGGGAGAAGCAAACATGAGGTCAGGTCCATTGCCACATCAGTGTTCTCTGTTGTGTCTGGACATGATGTTCCTAAACTGTGATGCTTGTGTCTGAAAGGAGAGTCACTCTAGGACGACACTGCTTTTAACAATCATTACAGATCATTGTGAGAGAGGAACACTCAGAGCCAGTCTGTGCTGCAGGAAGTAAAAATGCCAAATGCCTTTACAGTCCCCCAGAGGTGGCAGGGGGTAGTAGCAAATTACTAGAAAGATGAATTCCCATCTCAGCCTCCTTAACTGGAGTCAGACTCTGCTTTTGCAAGTGTGCATGGTACCAATGCTGTTTCAAAGACTATATCTTGTGCTAGAATGTGCACATTGTGAAACCAAGGTATTTCTTTACTGCCCTTTAAAAAGAGCCTAGAATATAAGTGGGTTTGGAAAGGCAGCGTGCCACAGCACTGGTTTGGCATCTGGAAAGGCTGTTTAACCTGGGTGCTTTGTGCAGGCATTCTGAGGACAGCCTGGTCTACCTGGGATGCTGGAGGGGAAGAGGGTGGAGTTGACCAAACCCAAGCCCAGTCTTCAGAGGAGAAGGAAGCCTTGCCTTCAGGCCTGTTCCTGGGTTTTGGTGTCTGAAGGTCAAGGCATTGAGCAGACAGTGTAGGAGGGATCCTAAAGCTAGTGGGGCCAAGACAAGCTACAGTCAATCTGTAGGAAATAGGCTGGTTAATCAGGAATGGGTTCAGTTTCCTTACTAGAACTGCTGTGGACTGTCGTGGGCATCAGCAAAAGGAGAATAACAGCCCTTGAACTTGCAGATTGCTTTATGCTTCTGAAAAATACTTGTATCTATGAGCTCCTCTGATGCTCCCAGGAACTCAGAGGGGTTGGTTTGGGGGCCAGCACTGCTCCTCCCTCAGCAGAAGTTCAGATGGCTCAGGGTCTGCATAAGGCCAACCAGGTAGTCCCTGTAGAGTTAGACCTGATTCACCCTAATATCTGTAATTTGTTCATTCATTTGTTCATCAAATCTTTGGGCACTTTTTTATTTTTATTTCTTTTTTTGGGCAGGCATTGAGTTAGAGTTAAATACAGGGAACAGAGATTTGCTTTCAAAATAACATCAAAGCTTATGTGTTTCAATAAAGCAGTTTGGGATCTATCTTTGTCATTCTTTTCCTCTGAGAAGCACCATGTTTGGTGCATCATCATCATGCATAGAGATTTTGTTCTGTATGTCCTCAATCCTTGTCTTGTGGGAGGGGAGGAGGAGGGAACCACTTTGTAGAGTAAACCTGAAAACCTGTCCCCATTCATGTGGGGCTATGCTGTTTCCAGCATCTTCTTGGACCCAAGAGACTGGGCTGTGATATTCCCCAGCGATGCCATTAAAAGCCTATCTGATCCAGGACACATTGCACACTTCTTAAGGGTCCTGGTGTCCTGCTTATTTTGGCTTCCTGCTCTCATACACAATAATAGGCACTCAGCATGCAATAACTGGGTTGAGTTTGTTGAGATTTCTATTTTTAAGTTGTTTGTGCATGTGCGTATGTGTGTGCGTGTGTGCATAGGTGTGTGTTGGGCTGGCTTCATCTAAAATGCAAGCAAACTTTGTCTACTTTTATGATTTGTTGTCAGGGATGCTAGAAAGATCTCTTCCCTAGAAATATGTCCCATTTCCTAGTCCAGTGTGCTCTAATTTTTGTCGTTAGAAATGTACTTTCTTATTGCAAATATAAATATATGTAGTTATGGACATTGTAGTATGATTTAGCCAGGTTTCAGTTTTTCTAGCTCTGGGAGGAATTTCTGTAGTGAGTGAATGAGTGAGTGAGAGAGACAGAGATTGTGAGCGACAGGAGCCCCTGAAACTTCTGGAGGAGACCTTAGAGGGCAAAGGGCAGAGAAAACAACAGGAAAAGCTCAGGAACCAAAGATAAACTTTTTTGTGCAATTCTCTGAGAGAGGACCTTGGTCCTATCTTCCCAAGTAGATTGAAAGCTTCAGGGACGGAGGTCCCGTGTCTTCCTTCGAAGCAGTTGCTAAGCACCAAGAGTGCAGAGACACTGAGGCTGTGGATGGGGCTCACGCATGCTGCGAGTTATGGTTTGAATATGAGGTATCCCCCCAAAAGCTCACCTGCGATAATTCAGGAGGGCAGAGTGAAATGATTGGGATGGAAGAGCCTTAACCCTGTCAGTGAGTTGATCCTGTGATAGGGATTAATGGGAACTGTAGGCTGGCAGGGTGTGGCTGGAGGAGGTGGGTCATTGGGGGCGTGCCTTTAGGGTATGTATTCTGTATGTGGCATGGAGTTTCTCTCTCTGCTCAGCTTCCCAATGTGATGCCTTGAGCCTGTCCTGCTTGAGCCCTAAGGAATGGAGCTGGCCTTCCGTGGACTAAGACCTCTGAAATTGTGAGCCCTAAAATGAACTTTTCCTCCTAAAATTGTTGTTTTCAGGTCTGTCCATCCCAGCAACAAAAAGTTGACTAAAGCACTGGGTTTGCTCAGTCCGTGGGCTGCAGCCTCATGTGGGCATGATGGCTTTAGCAGCCATCGTAGTGAGAAGGAGTAATGAGGGGTACCCAGGTGGGCAGAGGGATTCTTCTTTGAAGCCCCTCTCCATAGCCTGCACCAATATTGCCTTCTCTTGGTCAGGGAGGCTGCATTCGGCAGTGAAAAGTACATCTGTGGGCTTTGGACAGCACTGGGCACACGGATTTGCTCTCAGCTTCTGCATATTGTGGCCCATGGCTTAACCCCTCTAATCACCCCAGAAAAAATGCAAACTGGCCTCCTAGGGGTGCTGGGAGTATTAAATGAGATGACATATATGCAGGGCCTCTTATCACCTTCATATGAATACACTAGCAAGTTCATTTTCTCTTCCTTTAAAAAAATTTTTTTTGTAGGTAATTAAAAAAAAATCTACGCTGTGAGGTATTGGGTTGAAAAATTCTTTCCCTAGGATGAGTGAAGTGTAAATTGAGGAAGGAGTGGAAGAACCTCAGGAAAGAGCAGAACCCCCAAAGGGGCTGTCCCCTGCAGATTCCCTTTCAGCTGGTTCTCCTGCCTGGTGAATGTCTGCGAGCAGGGGGCCCAGCCACTCCTGAGGAAGCTGCTTCATGGCATTGTTCTTGGCACTTATGCCAACTGTTCAGGGCTCTCAAAGATTGGCTTAGGAAATAGTTTGAAAGTTATTACTTGGGATTCAGGAAACTCCAGGTGGCTTTTGAGAGCTGCCCCCAAATGCAGCCAGAGACACGTCCTCAGCTGCTCACTTTCAGGACTTTCATTATTTTTCATGTTTATTTCTGGCTGGAGCCAGAGCTGGGGTATTCATG